>JAECXG010000228.1:0-12013 GCA_018152135.1 Drosophila paulistorum | reverse complement strand
CTGCAGTAGCAAGGCAGCTGCGTCGGCCCGGTCCCTTAGCCCGTATATTGCTGAATACGCGTGGCCCGAAGGCGAGGCCGACGCCAGCTACTATCGAGCGTAATAAAATCCACTGCCCTGTACGCAGTTCCTTCCTGGATTAAAGGCGTGGAGGTTGGGAGCTATAGGAGGAGCCTCGAGTCGACTCATCGTCTGAAGTGCTATTAGGTGTGTAGCGCTTTCCGCAACATATCCGATGGCGCAGCTCAGGTGATCGTCTGGAATGATGCCCATCGATGAATGTGCGGCAATTGCGTCGGCCACGTTTGTAGCATCAAAGCAATCAAGTGGCAGCAACATAACCCAACCAAGAGGACAGGCGCGACTCCTTGGCATGGCAGCACTCCATGCGCAGATGGCAAGAGAGGTGGGACTCCTCGCCCAAGGGACGGTGGACCCATACACTAATCCCGGACATCACACAATGGGTGTCGAGGAAGCATGGTGAGGTTGACTACTACCTTACTCAGCTCATGAGCGGCCACGGGTGCTTCAGGAGTTACCTGAAGAGGTTCCACCACGATGTCTCGACGAGTGCACATGGTGCGGCGCTGGCATCATAGAAGATGCGAGTCATGTGCTGCAACACTGCCCAAGATTTGACGAGGAAAGACACCGGTTGGAGAGGGTCATGGGCGTGCCGGTGACGGAGTGTAACCTCGCCGGGATGATGGTCGCAAACTCTAACGTGTGGCAGGCGGCCGCCGCCTTCGCCGCACACGTGATGAAGAAACTTAGGCAGTTGGAGAGGGAAAGGTCGGCGAATTAAAGAAGCACACGGTCTGCGAAGCAATACCGACAAGTCGTCCCGCAGTAACCGTAATCCTTTTTTCATTATGCCCGACTTCGTATGTTTGTTCCCTTGTTATGTTATTTGTAATTATGTTAGCAATGTTTTAAATGAAATAAAAAAAAAAAAAAAAAACCACACACACACACACACACAGTTACACGCACACATAAAGCCATTAACTAGTAAAGCAGCTGGGGCTGGACTTTGTTTTTGGCTAGCCGTTGCCGCACTGCGCCTGTCCCCAAGTTCGCTTCGGTTCGGTTCTGTTCCATGTACTGTGTCTGTGTCTGTGTCCGTGTGTCTCTCTGCCGCACCTCAGGGGAGCCTTTGTTAATAATAATTTTTCAGCTCGCAGATTTTGCACACACGCATGCATGTCGAAGGACTCTTAGGGATACAAAGCACAACACCAAAGATCCCTGTACGTACGTACATACGTACGTAATGAATATGGAAATTGGATTGAAGAAACCCAAAGCCTAAAGGCAAATCAACAAGATAATTCCAACATCAATATGCAAATCAAGAAGTATTTTCCTTGTTTTCTATTCCAGCCCCTTTCTTTTCCTTTCTTTTTAATATTATGAAATGCAATTTTAAAATAAAGATATTCTAACAAAGCTAAGAAAATATGCAGATCAGGGATTGAATATTTTTAAATATCTAAGCTAGAAACGTAGAGTAAAAGAAATGGAGTATATATAAATAATTCTCAACTAGAGCTGTGCAAAATCTTGGTTCTTGATTTTAGCTACATAAACTCTAGATACTCTCTTTTATATGTTTCTAATAGATAACCATGATAGAGAAAAGAAGTAAAGTAAAAGTAAAAGCAAGTAGATTTCTAGTCTTATCTTATGTTGAAATGAATTTAATCAAAATCGGTCTAGTCTAGTCTTATATAGCTGCTTACTAAACAAACGCCCAAGTGGACTATTGGGATTCAATTTTTAATTTACTCTTTTATATCTGTGTGAAATTTTAGCCAAGTGTGGCTACTATGTTATATAGTTCCCTGAAGAATGATCAGCCAAATAAATAACTTGGCTAGAGTTTTTATGTGATTATCATCAAACTAGGTAAGTAATAAATACGTACAACATGTTGTCTGATTTCTGATAGGATAACTATAATATATCAGCTACAAACTTCCGATGTATATGCATGTACATTTATTTAAATGATTCATTTTTATGCTATATGATCCATTTTACTTGGGCTTAAATTCGTTTTCTTAGATGAAAGTTTTTTAAAGTGAAAACTTCTTTAGGATCGTGACTTGAAGATCGATGTAACGTAAAAGCGACAGATAAAAGAGATAGACAACAAAATTTATAAGATTCGACTTGAGCGAAATGAAATACGAAGCATTAAAGAGAGTATGCTCTGCTTCGTAACCCCTTCACTCGTATTTTCAAAAGCATAGTGAGAAAAAGTGAGAGTGAAAAGAGTTCTTCAACCACTTTTTCCTTCTACTTTGCTACCTCAAGCTTATAAGGGTATACAAACTTCGGTAGGACTGAAGTCAAGTGTAGTTGACTACTTTCGAAATAAAATAAAAATTTAAGTGTTTGCTTATCAATATTTCACGGAAATAGTAAAATATCTAAGGAATTTGAAAGTTAAAAATTAGATATGTTTTATATCGTAGAAAGTAAAGAAACAGGAAACAAGCAAGCTAATGTTCTAGAAATCTTACAATTAGTTGAAAACGAAAATGTTTAATGTGATTAAGAACTTTCGACAATTCGCTCCATTAGCAGCTGCTTAGGGCAAAGTGTTCTTCAATAATGAAGAAGGCGTCGACGATGGAGAACAAACACACGGAGGGTCGTCTTGGTTAAAAAATAGCACCCAATAATATTCACACACACACATACAAACATAACACACATACATAAATTTACTCACCTCCACCTTGTTAGCGACGCAGGCGAAACGCGAAAAAAGTCTCGCAATGAAACGACTGCGACGAAGGCAACATTAGCAATGGGAGGAGCAACGGGAGCGACAGAGGCTATTCCCATGTTCACTTCATTGCCACAAAGATGATGGAAAGTTGCAGCCACTATAAGTGGGTTGTTTTCGTTGTTGTTGTATTCCTTTTCGTTTTATTACCGTTAGAATTGTCTTAAATTTAAACTTTTAAACTAAAAAAAAGAAAACAAATGCGACAAAGAGAGAAGAAAAAGAAAACAAGACTGTGAACAATTTTTTTTTATATGTGTATTATATGTAGTTGTACTTTATTTTGTCGTTGCCAGGCGCAACAACAACAGCAACAACAAACAGCTCACAGCAGGTGTGAGACCAAGGAGAGAGGCGCCCACTCCAAACACCGCTAGACGAAAAGTGTAAATAAAGTAGTAAAGAGAAATGTGCTTATGCTCCTTGGTGTGTGTTTGTGGGGCGCATAATACGCATAATACGGAACAAGGAAGAAAACGCAAGAGAACTGTGCGGCGAACCAGCAACCCGAGAGAGTAAAGCTGAGAGCGAATCCTTTATTGGTGAGAACAAAACTTTCGCCGTTTTTGTTTGTTTCGAACAACACACACACACACACACACACACACACACACACACACACACATCGACTCGTGATGGGGCACTTTTCACAGGATGCGGCATTTGAACTAAAGGCCTAAACAAATGTAATTTATCTCTTTTATTTTCTTTTTAGTTTTTATTTTGAATTTCAAATTGAATATCCACCCACACTTGGACAAAAATTAAAAATAAAACAAGAAATCCAAAACACTGGCTTTATCTCTCTCTTTCTATATATGATGCTTGCTTGTCAGGGTCTTTTTGTTGTTGTTGATTTTTTGATTCTTTTTTGTTTTGCTATTTTTAACATGCACTTTACGTTTTTTTGGTTTTTTTTGTTCTTTCTCGTTTTATTTTTTTATCCAGGCGCTAGCTGCATGACAGGCTATACAGCAACAGCAACTAACTGTAGATTTTTGGTTAGCGAATTTCCGGACTCCGCACACGAAACGGGCACCCGCACGTACTGCTATCGAAAATGCGACTGAAAGAAAGACGAGCAAACGAAACAAAACGGAAACAAGCCACTGCTGATGGTGCACTGTGGATAAAGTGCCCAGTTATGTGGCGTAAAAATACATTGTAATGACACAAGTGTGTTGTAAATTCTTCTATAAAGATAATGTATTTCTTCCAACTCGAATGATATATCGGTTTGAATAATGTAAAGAGAGTTTATAAAGCAGCAACCCTTCTAACCTTTGAACTATATTGGCGAAACGTTGCGAGGCCTTAAATATAAAAAAAATAATCTTTTTTGTTGCATATTTTTAGGCACTGCTAGAATAGAATGATATATTTTTCCAAATGCTGCAAATTTCATAGAAATTCGAATTCATTATTGTCTTAACTTATCGCAAGCTATATATGTACATAATTATTATGTATTTTAGATGTTACTGTTACTCTTATGTTACACACATACAGTTATATATAGAACCACATATGTATGTGAATGCTCTCCCACATAGTGTTTTTGTTTGTTGTTTTTTTTATACCCTTGTAAAAAGAGTATAATAATTTTGGTCAGAAGTGTGCAACGCATAGAAGGAAGCATTTTTGACCATGTAAAGTATATATTTATTCTTGATCAGCAGGACGCGACGAGTTCATATAGCCATGACTGTCAGTCCATCTGGATCAGGGCAAACTTCTCCTAGACCGTAATAGCTACAGAGTTAAAATTTTGCATGTACACGGATATCTCGGATTCAGCACAATCGGACTACTGTAGTATACTTTTAGGGATAAGATTAGGGCACATACTTTTAGGGATAGATTATAAGTAATTAGAACTTAAGCATAATGTCTAGCTTTAAGTACCGTTAAGGACACTAGCCATAAGACCAATGTAAACGTTCTCCTATAAATACCGGGCTTGCGGCCCCAATAAATCACTTCAAGTCAAACCTTGCCTTCGCCTATTTCATGGCGATCCTGCCAGAATTGAATTTGAAAATATAAAAAACATAGAAACTAATAAAATACTTAAAGTAGCAACAAGATCAGAAACAAAAAAAATTAACACATAAGGAAAACAAAATTAACAATAGCAGAATAGAAACACCAAGAATATATGAAATAATAAATCCTAGCAAAGCCAAAAAATACGCGCAAATTAAATTCAAAAAGTGCAAATGTTTTATTACCAAAAATAAAGAAAAATTACTCTCCTTCAACATAGGCGATTTGATCATTAGTGGAAGAATAGATCTAGATCGATTCCTTCCAAGGCTTGAAAAAGAAGCCGGTGCTCAAAAATCTATAAACTGAAGATAGACATGTCAGAAAAACTATTAAGGTCACTTACACCTAATGAACTAAAACAAAAGGAAAAGACACATTAAAACATTTAGAAATAGCAGTTCTACCCCAAGTAAAAGTTATAACAAATAAAGAAGAAATAAGAAATACATTAAATAAATATCATAATGACCCAATAGAGGGAGGTCACTGCGGGGTAAACAGAACACTAGGAAAATAAAAAGAGATTTCTTTTGGAAAAATATGTCTCGGGATGTTGCAACATACATCAAAAATTGCGAAAAGTGCAAACTAGCCAAAGTAACCAGACACAACCACTCCCCATTGGTCATAACACCAACCCCTGCAACCACTTTTGACACAATAATAATAGATACAATTGGACCATTACCAAAAACAATGAACGGTAATGAATACGCAGTTACTATTATCTGCGATCTGTCCAAATATCTCATATCAATACCAATACCAAACAAAAGTGCAAAAGCGGTTGCAAAGGCAATATTCGAAAAATTCATTTTAATTTACGGTTCAGTGAAAACAATTCTAACAGACATGGGAACAGAATATATGAATTCAATACTAATAGAACTTTGCAAAAATTTTAACATAACTAAAATTAATTCCACGGCGCACCATCATCAAACTCTTGGAACAGTAGAAAGAAGCCATAGAACTTTCAATGAATACATCAGGTCATATATATCCATAAAAAAGACGATTGGGATGAATATCTAGCATACTTCACATATTGCTTTAACACCACTCCATCCACGGTACATGGTTATGCACCTTTTGAACTAGTCTTTGCAAAACATCCTAAAACTGTCCCATTCTCGTCTGAAACGGTAGAACCCATTTACAACATTGATGATTTCAATAAAGAAATAAAATTTAAATTACAAATAGCACAAAATAGAGCGAAACTGCTTATCGAAAAATTTAAAGCATTACAAAAAGAAACATATGATAAAAACACAAAAAAAGTATCGCTAACTGAAGGACAAGAAATACTTTTAAAAAATGATACAGGACATAAATTAGATAACAAACACACAGGCAAATATACAATACAGAGCATAGGTCCTAACAATAATATAGTAATAGCGGATGATAAAAACAAAAAGCAAACAGTACATTTAGATAGAATAAAAATAACATAAAAAGGATGTTAGAAAAATATAAATTTTTCTTTTTAAAAAAGGAGGTGTAGTATACTTTTAGGGATAAGATTAGGGCACATACTTTTAGGGATAGATTATAAGTAATTAGAACTTAAGCATAATGTCTAGCTTTAAGTACCGTTAAGGACACTAGCCATAAGACCAATGTAAACGTTCTCCTATAAATACCAGGCTTGCGGCCCCAATAAATCACTTCAAGTCAAATCTTGCCTTCGCCTATTTCATATATGACTTTTTAATAACTTGGTTATTTTCTAGGCTATGCCATGATAATATTTGTGAGTTTAATTTACAAAAGATGACTTGATTAGAATCAGGCGACTATATAATTCCCATATATAGTTCCCATAAGAACCATCTGTCGGTTTGACAACAATCGATAAGTGAAGAGTATAAATAAAAAAAAAACTTGCAAGGGTATACAAACTTCGGTGCGGTCGAAGTTAACCGCGGCCCTCTGTTTTTCTTCTTCTTGTAGTCGTTGTAGTGGCTGTTGTGTGTGGTGAGGGTGTGTTGTGTCTGTTGTTTTTTGTATACCCTTGAAAAAAATGGGTGTATTCATTTTGGCCAGGTGTGCGCAAGGCTTAGAGAGAAGCATATCCTTTCACCAAAAATAGACATATTTTTCATCTGGACAATGTCAAAGCCGCTTAACCTACAGTGCATATCGATTTCTATATACTGCAGCCATTATATATCTGGAAAGGGGACTAAATTGGAACGATTGTTCGAATATAATTATCATTTAAGCATTTGTTTTTAGCCTTTTGATAGTCATTAAGTGTAAAAGAGAAAGTACCAGATGAATGGCAAGCAGTAGCAGACGGGATAGTTACTCTTGTAAGGGTAAACACACTTCGGCATGGCAGCTGTGTTTACAGAGCTCTGTTAATGGGATTAACATGCATCGTTTGGTTAAATTTTGAAATGCTCAATAACATATTTCAATTTCGTTAAACTAATTATATTTTAATTCATTTTTAATGAGTTTTGTTAGGAAAAAGATTGCTTATATTTGTTGATTGTATAATCAATTCACATATTTGGAACATTTGTAAAAAAATCTTACGTTTATCTTAAGGCATAATTGTAGATTCTTGTAAGAACTCTCAAGCTATATTCCGACTATATAAGAGATATACATCCATATGTATGTATGTTGAGATATCAAAACATTTCTTTGTAAAAATCTCATTCGAGTAAATAAATCTCAAGCACTCCAGCATTCTGAAAACTTAAACTAGGCTTTGATTTTCGATTCTATCTTTGGAGTGGCCAATATGGCAGTGTGTCATATGTAGGTATTTGTTTTTCTCTTGAGTGGCACATTCTATGGATCTATAAAGGAAATCATAATGTAGCGTGTGCCATTGGTCAGCAGCAATCCTTCGTGGAAACGTGTCAATCGACCTGGATGCATTAGCATCCAACCCTTTTGGTGTCAGTGACGGAACAATTGTAGCGCAAAAAACGGCAGCCGCCGCCCTCGTAATCAATGCCCGCCCTATTCATGGCAATATTGATGGTATATGTCGATGAGTCGTGATGAGGACGCAATGAGGGCTGTTCGTCCGGGCGGTAGCGAACCATGAAGTTCATCAATGAGCGTGGTGGCTAAAAGAAAAAGAACCAAAATTTTGCCGTTAGTGTCTATGTATATGCCCCTTTTTGTTTTAGTTCACTCACATTACGATAATAGCCCAAAAAGACTTTCTCTTGCAGGGGTCGCACGAATAATTGCAAAAACTTCAGATACAAAGACTCAAGTCCCACTTGCTTCATATGAATATCACGGGTAGGTACGGCTTCATAGCCACCTTCTAGACGTTTGTCGCTATTGCTGCCATCGGACCAACCACCATGACTTTCCATTATAGCCACCAAATCATCACAGAAATCATCAGTGACTATTTGAAACCAAAATACATCTGGACATGGCTGTGGTATGATCGTTGACTCATTCAATTGCAGTGAATAATTCGGATGTATGTACTTCTCAGCCCAATCATAACGATTTGTGAACAGAGTATGGAAATCGGGTCGAACTAATGTACTATTAAAGTTATCCGTATTAATCAAATGACCAAAGTAACGTTGATTGCTGATGTACATGAAAATCCCCTAAAAAATTTACGATTGGAATATATACATATATATTTAATTCTCTGTTTAAATGTTTTTGGCATTGACTTACCGCATTTCTCAGGGATTCACTTAAGGCCATATCGGGATCATATTCTTTATGATTAAAGTTGATTACATCAAAGGCTCTATACTTAATTAGATAGATGCTCGTAACATGGGGAACATTAAAATGCCGCTGAAAAATACAAAAATCACATATAGTAAAAAGTGAACTGCAAGTGCATGAACTAAAGGAAAGAGAAGTCAATATTAGCTTTTGAAAATGGAAAGTAGAATTGTGCTAATACTCTTTCCCTCTCATTCTCTCTCAGACCGTCTGTCGCTCTCTGTTATTTTTATTAAATTCAATCAGCATTTTGCAACGTCAAGGGGTAAAACATAAATAAGTGGAAGCTGTGCAGACAGACCGCAGTATGAAAACAACATTCTCCGTTGACGTTTGGCGTACACGGAGAAGATTGCACCACACATCAAATCACACATTATACATAGAGAAAACCAAAGAGCATCAATATGCCCAATCTCAGACCGTTTCGTACATTTGCTCTCTTTTTAGGCCTATTGCTATTAAGCGATCTGGCCTATATAGTAGCTCAAATGAGTAAATAGATCGTCAATCAACATTCTTCAGTTTATGATCGATAATTACAGGAAGTACGGGTGGTCGCAATGTTTTACGTCGCAATTATACGGGCAAAAAACCAGTTGTCAAACAACATCGTACCCAGGATGCCGTTAACTATTACGATCATGAGAATGTAAGTATATACATATAATGAATGTCTTGACATTGATTCTATTGATTATATTGATTTAGGGTGCCAAAATTATAAAATCATCGCATTTTGAATTGAATTATATATTGGGACGTAAAATTACATTCTTCTGCATGGCTCAGGGCAAGTATTCGAATATAAATTTTGTAATTTTACTTAAATTATTTGAAATACAAATTTGGTTATTTAGGTAATCCACGGCCAATGATAACCTGGTTTAAGGACGGTGCCGAATTGTATCAACATAGATTCTTTCAAGTGAAGAACAACTAAAATGTAACTAAAATGTATGTTAGTAATACATATTAATATTTTGAGGTACACGAATCGCATATAGAAACGGATATTATTAAATCGAAAATGGAAATTGATCCTACAATGCAAATGGATGCGGATAAGTTAGGTTCATCTCCTCCTCCACCATTTGACCCATCTATCTATATCTCTTTCTTTTTCAGGTTATTATGAATGTCAAGCGGATAATATATATGCCATTGATCGTCGTGGCTTTCGCACGGACTATGTAATGGTTAATTATACCCTTGCAGAGGGTATTATAAAATTGGTCAGATGTTTGTAACGCACAGAAGGAGACGTTTCCGACCCCATAAAGTATATATATTCTTGATCAGCTTGAGAAGCTGAGTCGATATAGCCATGTCCGTCTGTCCGTCTGTCCGTCTGTCCGTCCGTCTGTGCGTATGCGTTTTACTCAGCCATCTTAAGAGATATCGGGTTGAAATTTTTTTTGGAGACTCTTTATTACCTGTGTGAGATAAAGTATGAAAATCATCGGGATCGGACTACTATATCATATATTGTTAAATAATCATTAAATGTGTTTTGAAAATGCGTTTTACTCAGCCATCTTAAGAGATATCAAGTTGAAATTTTTTTGGAGACTCTTATTACCTGTGTGAGATAAAGTATGAAAATCATCGGGATCGGACTACTATATCATATATTGTTAAATAATCATTAAATGTGTTTTGAAAATGCGTTTTACTCAGCCATCTTAAGAGATATCGGGTTGAAATTTTTTTTTTTTGGAGACTATTATTACCTGTGTGAGATAAAGTATGAAAATCATCGGGATCGGACTACTATATCATATATTGTTAAATAATCATTAAATGTGTTTTGAATTCAGTAGTTTGAAAAATATTTGAGCATATTCATAATACGACAACTAATGCTGTTGATGTATGAAATTTCACTTTTCTTATCGAATTAAATATAATAAAGAACTGCAAGGGTATATAAACTTCGGCAAGGCCGAAGTTAACTTCCATAGCTCGTTTTTAGTTACATTTAAAATATAAAGACAAAAACAAAATAAAATCATATAAGTATTTACAACAAGCAAACTATTGTATTCCCTTCCATTTTGCATATGCTTTTGGGATTGTTTTTCTCTCTCTCTCTGTCTCTATCTCCAATGGAATTCAAGTTCTTTTCTCTATATGTATATATTTATTTGTACTCGACCTTTCGTCTGCGTGTAGCGGACAAATTGTCTCAATTACCTAATTGAAATGATTTTTTTGCATTTATTTTATTAAAATGTGTGAAAGCAAATCTAAACAAACGAAACAACAACAACAACTGAGTGTACGAAAAACAAAAAAATGTATAAAAGAATTAATATGTTTTTATTCGGATATCCAACTAGTGGATTTACCGCACCGTGGACTTAAATCATCGGTTTGGTTTTATCTAATTGCAAAGTTTATCACGGCCAGGCAAATGCAAACCACATGGCTAGAGCTGCACGCGCAGACGAGATTCGCAAAGCATCATATCAACATCAAGAACTCTTTAAAACCATTTCATTCATTCATTTATTCATAATGCGAGTCAAATGCCTCATCATCTGCCTCGGTCTGGGTTTGCTGATGATGGCCGCGCCCATTGTGAGGCGCGTCGTGGACGTGGTCGTGGTCGCGCCAAGTCGAAAGTGCTAATTGGCTTACCCATAACAGGCAAATATCGTGATCCTGAATCCGATCACTACTATATATCACTAATATAATGTGAGTTCCCCTATAAAATTTCTCCCATTGCAATGAATGACTGAGCTATCTTCTATTTATCAGGGTAAAAAATCTTGCAGGCTTCGCATTTTGATCTTGAGCTATGTACTAGGCCATAAGATAGCCTTTCTGTGTGTGGCCAAGGGAAATCCCTAGACCACACATCACTTGGTATAAGGATGGAGCGAAACCCATCAACATCTATATATGCATGTCCATGAATGGCGTATTGGTGAGATAAGGTCAAGTCGAAAATTGAAATTGATCCAGCCACACAAATGGATGCTGGCCTATATGAGAGTGAGGGATAATAGGTATTCGATTGATCGGAGCAAGCTTTAAGACAGATTTCTCCATTGCATTCGATTGATTGAATTTTTGTTCTTGTTTGTACTATATCGTATCGTTTAGTGATCAGATGATGATGATATGATAATGATTCTTACGCAGGTCCCGTTTAACAATATCCACCTGCAATCATGGGAGCGAGCATATTGAATCGATAATGCACCTTTGAAATTGCTCCAAAGTTCCTTGATATTTCGCGAATAAAGGAGCCTGGAAATTGCCTGCAAAATATAGAAAAAAATGTGTCATTTAAGTGGATTTGTTTTGGTATTCTAATTGCCCATTACTTATTCCAGTTTAAGCAACTCCTTGTAACTCTTCGGCATTTAATAAGGACAGTAGGAATCTCTTTAAATATAAATTGTAACTTATTCAATGACA
>JAECXG010000227.1:0-164317 GCA_018152135.1 Drosophila paulistorum | reverse complement strand
TGGTTCCGGCAGTTTGTATAGCTGTTATATAAATGATGGCGGCAATAACACTCCAAAATGGCGGCCGTAGAATGGTTCCAGCAGTTTTTATGGCTTTTTTAAAAAGCATGGCGGCTATAGGACTCAAAATTGAATGGTTTCAGCAGCTTGCAAACCTTTATATAAAGGATGGCGGCTATAACATTCAAAATGGCGGCTGTGGAGTGATTCCAGAAACTTGGTGTTTCTGTTTGTGAGGAAAATTATAATTAATTATTATATCCCACACAACAGGTAATCAGCAACGATACGACCAAGCCCTGCTGTTGATAGAGCGAACCGATTCAATGCAAGCGGATTACGATCAAATATGGTCGATCGAACCACACGCAACCGCTGGCGATTTCGTACAAGCGGGAAGATGCGTGGGAAGTGTAATGCACAATATACGACCAAGCCTGCTACGGGTCGATCGAACCAAGTCCAGGCAAATGGGTTACGATCAAACATGGCCGGTCGAACCACACGCAACCGCTGGCGATTGCGTACAAGCGGGAAGATGCGTGGGAAGCTTAATGCGAAAAGCCGACATGCACAAATACGATGGGCAACCAAGTCCAACACGGCTTCGATCGAACCATCTCGAACCCATAATTTACCATCAAACATGACCGATCGAACCGCATGCGACCGCTGGCAATTTCGTACAAGCGGGAAGATCCGTGGGAGGCATAATCCACGATATCGGCTGTAAGAGCAAATAAAACCACGCTTGAGGTCATAATTGCATGCAAAAAGGGGGCATTGGCCTCGTAAGACAAATCAAGAGCACAGAGAGGCAATAATATAAATGCAAAAAATATATAAAATATATAAATAGCATACTATGCTAATGAGTATACGCTGAATAAGCAAACACGCACATTACACGTACACTATGCGTGTATGACAGCGAGGGAGAGTACCGGTGGCCAATGCGGTGTTGCCTACGTCACGCACATGAGAACGAAAGCAGTTAGATTGCGAGCAGCCGAAATCATGTAAACGAAAGAGAACAAAAGTGAGGGCCAAGCAAGCCCATGAGACGGGTGCGGGGCATGCATGAATATGTGAAACGATAATGGTTTGTGGATTGGATAGGGGAATATGCAAGCCGAAGGGGGAGGGATAAGCAATGAGAAGCCCTCTATCTAATGGAAACGATATGCGCATGAGATAACATTGCAGATGAAATCAAACAATATTATATATGAAATTAATCAGGCTAATCATTATTAAGCAATAATTTAAGTTAATACAACTAATATATATATGTAGAAGCATAATGTGGAAGGAATATGGGCGAAATTGGGTATGACGAGTGGATTAAAGGGAGCGACGGGCGACGGCAGCGCCGACAGAGAAAAGAAAGCAGAGAAAGTCAACGGGATACTGATGGGCGACCAATAGAAAGGCGACGCCAACGGAGTAAAAGTGATAGAAGCCAGTACATACAAGGGAGAAAGACAAGGAAAAAAAGAACGAATGGGCGCGCAGCCACAAAGAAAGTGGACACATATGCGCCAAGAACTATGGGACTTTGACCACGCATAGCAACAAGTGGATGGGTGGGTGAAAGTGGAAGGCCGATGGGAAAATACCAGAGAAGCTGCCTATATAAAGGCGGCACAAATCACATCAAGTCATCAAGTGATCAAGTACCAAGTGATAATAGCTACGGGATTTGTCCCAATGCCATAAAGCAAAGGCCATCTCAAAAACATAGCGAAAGGTGTGCCGAGGTGTGGAAAACATCCCCAAGAGGATTTAGAAAAACCAGGAAAAGGAAATAAAGGTCGTAAGATACATATCTGAAGGACGAAACCACGATATTGAAGAAGGAAAACACAAGTCGAGCACACGATGCAGGCCGGAGCGATAACCAGCAACGGCTACAGGAGAAAGTGGAAGACTAGAACGGACAACGAGGGATTCGAGGCAACTCGTCAACGTTTTCCACGTCCAGAACTACCATAGAGAAACCGTCATACTTAACTAAGCTCTCCAGATATCTTGAATAAAGATACCCATAAGTATTAACCAACTCAATTCAAACGTGTTTCTAATTTCACCGGGGCACAAAATAAATTTGTTGTGCCGAACCTAGCCCAAGAGATATTACAAATATCACGAAGGACGAAAAAAGGATCGTTACAGCTGGCGCCCAACGTGCTATACTGGTGAAATTTTAAACAAAACAAAAGTTTGAATGTGGATGTACCACATGAAGAAGGAGGATGTGTTACAAACAGGCCAAAGGGTCGGAGTCAACATGAACGGCACGGTAGAGGAGATGAGAAAACAACTCGGCGAATGGATAAACAACAACGAGTCTGATCCAGAGTGGAGAGAAGAGATAGGCAGATTAAAATACAAGTTCACAAAAATGTCCAAGCAAAAAGCAGAAACAAGCGCAGCACAGACACGGGAGAATGGTGAGAACAAGGAGGCCGAGGAGTTCAAAAAAATAAATATCGCTACGCTAGCGATTCTTCCATTTGCGCCACCAAGATGGGGAAGCGAAGGATCCCTAGACAGCACCGACACAAATACGTACTTAAGGAGATAAACGATAGACCCCAAGAAAGCGGCACCACATACAACAAACAGGACCACAGAATACGCTAAGGTGGCAAAACAAGTGAGGGAGTGGACTTTCAGATTTGATGGCAATTCCAGACCGCTAGAGTTCATAGAACAGATCGAGTGGTCAGCAGACATGTATGGCATCGAGCTGGACATGATCCCACAAGCAATGCCAAAACTACTGAAAGACAAAGCACTCAAGTGGTATGTCGCAAACAATAAGCAGTGGCGATCTTGGAAGGAGTTCGTTGAGGGCTTCAAGAAATACTTCCTGCCGAGAGGATTCTTCAACAAATTGGCCGATCAAGTGAAATATCGCAAACAAAACAGAAATGAGTATTTCAAGGACTATATGCTCGACATGCAAACAATGATGAGACCCCTTAAAATACCAGAGTACGAGCAATTGGAGGTCATATTAGAAAATTGGATCTGGATCAGGATCTGAGGATATTCGTTCGGCCGCACAGGGTCAGAAACCTAGATGAGCTAATGCAGTTGGCAGAGGAACATGAGATGCTTGAACAAGAACGATCAGAGTTCCTTCGCCGAAACAATGCTCAAAGAACACACAACAACCAATCAAGCCACAGAGGAGGAAATAATTACGGGCCACCAGTCACACAGTGCCGAAGATGCCAAGACAACAGCATGGAGAACAGTTCAAGACTAAGCCAAGAAAATAAGAACATCCAAGAGGGAAGAGTCTTGAACCCAAACCAGGCATGGGGAAAATCAAGGGATCGTCAAAAGTGGGGATACACAGGATCACAATGAAGGATGATATACCAATAAAACAAAGGTATTACACGAAAAATCCAAAAATACAGGGAGAAATCAACGCAAAGGTCGACGAACTGTTGACAATGGGATGCATCGAACCATCACAAAGCCCATATAGCTCACCCATAGTGATGGTGAGAAAGAATCAGACGGGCAAATAGAGATTATGCGTCGATTTTAGACAGTTTAACGCAAAATCTATAAAAGATGCATACCCAATGTCACGCATCGACTACATCTTAAGCAGCCTAGACCTGAAGGACGGCTACTGGCAAATTCCGTTGGAAGAAAACAGCAGGCCAATGACAGCATTCACAGTCCCGGGGAAAGGCTTATTCCAATGGAAAGTGATGCCATTCGGGTTACACTCTGCATCAGCAACGTTCCAGCGGGCACTGGACTAAGTCATTGGCCCAGAAATGATACCAAACGCGTTCGCTTTCCAAGACGACATAGTGGTAGTAAGCAAAACAACCAAAGAACACAAGAACCACCTACAAGAAGTGTTCAGGAGATTGAAAGAAGCAAACTTAAGAATTAATGCTGAGAAGTGCCAATTCTTCAGAAAAGAGCTAAAGTTTCTAGGCAACTTGGTGACAGAAAACGGTATTGCAACGGACCCAGACAAGGTGGCAGCAAATGCTCAATTCAAGCCGCCCACGTGCACAAAAGAATTACGGCAATATCTAGGAGTTGCCTCGTGGTACAGACGATTCGTACCAAATTTTGCTATGATAACACACCCATTAACGCACTGCTCAAGAAAAAAACCAAATGGCACTGGAGCAAAGAGCATCAGGCAGTAAAGGAAAAACTCACCCAGTGTTGGCATGCCCAGACTTCACAAAGATGTTTGTACTTCAGACAGATGCAAGCAACGTAGGATTAGGGGCCAAACTAGTAAAAACACCGAGGATGGGGAAAGAGTGTTATCGTATCTATCGAGAGAGTTGAATCAAGCGGAAAAGAAATATTCGGCAACAGAAAAGGAATGCCTAGCAATAGTGTGGGCAGTACGCAAGCTGAGACTATATCTGGAGGGATACCGATTTAAGGTGGTGACAGACCACATGGCGTTGAAGTGGTTGAATAGTATAGAAAGCCCCACGGGCCGCATAGCTCGATGGGCACTGGACTTACAACAATATGATTTCGAAATAGTATAACGAAAGGGCAAATTAAACATTGTCGCCGATGCACTATCAAGACAATCGATGGAAGGGTGCAAAAGAATAGTAGACAATGGCGCTTGATTACGACAAGCAAACAAAGAATGTGAGTGGATTCAAGACATAATAAAGAAAATACAACAACCACAGAAATATCCAGATTACATATTAGAAAACATCCAGGTATACAGGAATATTCCGCATAGAGCAGGCCAAGAAGAAGTAGTATCATGGAAATTGTGTGTGCCCAAAACGCTACGGAACCAAGTGATGGAAGAAAACCACACTTCCATAACAGCAGGGCATACAGGAAACAGGCGAACTATTACCAGAATTGCTTCAAGATATTACTGGCCAGGAATGCAACGAGATATCAGGAAATTCGTGGGAAAGTGCACAATGTGCCAACAATACAAACCCAACCAACAGCAAGCAGCAGGGAAAATGCTGACGCAAATACCGGATAAACCATGGGCTACAGTATGCGCTGATTTCGTTGGACCCTTACCCTTACCATGGAAACTCAATGCTACTAGTAATCATTGACCGATTTTCAAAATGGACAGAACTGATACCTATGCGAAAGGCAACTGCGGAGAATCTAATCAAGGCCTTTAGGGAAAGGATGCTATCGAGATTTGGAGTTCCTAAAGTGGTAAAAACGGACAATGGAGTCCAATTCACTAGCAGAACATTCAAGAAAATGCTAGATGAATGGGGATGCCAACACCAATTAACAGCACTATACACACCACAAGAAAACCCAACCGAAAGGGCAAACAGAACAGTGAATACAATGATTGCTCAGTTTACGGGTGAAAATCAACGGAATTGGGATATGAAGTGACAGGTTTCTTGTCTCCAGTCATATGTAAATTACGGTACAAAGAAACGGGAAAAACCAGGCAAGCACATATCAGCCAGATGAAGCAACAAATATGTGAAGAAAAAGATGGCAAGAAACCAGATGAACAATGAGTATGGACGACTCTGATGACATGGCAGCGAGAAATCTGCACAGACCGGCCGGCTGAGCAGAGAACTCAAAACATGACATAGAGCCAAAAATCTCAGAATGCATCGAAATCATACAAAATCACATATGTAAAGCTGAAAATCACAAAGTGCAGCAGAATAGCAAAGTCGCAAACCGCATACGGAAACAAGATAAAGATATGCGAATATCGTAATTACTCAGATAATCAAATATGCATGTAAAAACACAAAATGATAAAAAAAAAAAAAAATCAAAGAAAGTCATTGCCCACACATGCGCACGATATTACGCATGTAAGAGCGAATTGGAATTGGATGATACCACACATGTAATAGTGCAGCATCACGACATACATACACATGCGCGCGGTGATACATGAGTATTGGAGGAGCATCGCAGGGGCATCGAAATATTCGGCAACAATAGCTGAAATAGGAAATCCGAATTTTTGCGCGGCCACCAACGACGTTTCGCATGGTGGACTTAATGTCAGATGCCAGCGAAACGGCGGGGATGGCCGTGACTGATGGAGTAGCCAGCCCACCTCCACTCGGACCGGAGGAGGCGTACTGGGCGGGAGAACGGGCCCTTAGAGAAAATCATCAGTGGATGAGTTGGTGGCGGCGGCAGATCCTGCATCAGAGGGAGGCCGAAAGGAGAGGAACCAGCAGGAGGAGGAGCGGCTGGCAAAGGCCAGGGAGCGGCTGGCGGGCATGATGAGGCAACAGCAACAACCGCAACAACAACAGCAACAGCAGCAACACCTGCAACAACAACAGCAACAACAGCAACAACTGCAACAACAACAGCAACAGCAGCAAAAACTGCAACAACAACAGCAGCAACAACTGCAACAACAGCAGCAACAGCAGCAACAACTGCAACAACAGCAGCAACAGCAGCAGCAGCAACAGCAGCAGCAGCAACAGCAGCATCAGCAGCAACAGCAGCATCAGCAACAGCAGTTGGAGTACCAAGAGTGCCCGTGGGTGTGGCCAAGGCCGGCAATGCTCAGACAAATGTCTGCACCCACGGGGCACAATGATGGAGCGAGGCCGATATGGGCTGACAGAGCTCATGCCCACTGCCAGGCGGTGGAGCAGAATGAATGGCCGGAGATGGTAGCAGAGAGTGGGGCAAATGGCGCAGCATGAGGGGCCAAGGACAGTAAGGATACTGTGGGCGGGTAGAATTAGGTATAGAAGTTAGAATAATACTAGTAAGTAAGAAAATATGCGGAACGGGCCAAAGACAGCATAAAAATAGAATCAATGAAAAGATGCCCTAATCCGCCAACATTAACGAAAAGATACTCAGTAATCGCCAACAATAGAAGATGCCAAACGGCCAATAAAAGATGCGAGCTGAGTCCCAAAAAATTAAAAAAAAAAAAAACCAAAGCCGATACATAAAAAAAAATGAAGTAAGTCGTCTCGCCGACTTAGGTATACCATACACCGGTATGTATTTCAAATTTGTAATAAATATTTCAAATTTGTAATAACAAATAGGCAATATTTTAAAAAAGTTCTGTTTACATGCTTTTTACAAGCATATCTTAGTATCTCGCTCACCAACGGCCCGCCAACGGCCAACTCTGGCCTTATGGAAAAACGTTTATATGCATAACTTGGCTATTTTTTGTCCTTTTTTGATCAAATTTGGTATTTTGCTGGGTATTAGTATCAAATTCAAGTGGGCCAAATTTGATTCCACAAGGTAAAAAATTACGGGAGATAATCGAGTTTTTCAAATTACGGGGGCGGAAAGGGGCGTGGCAAAATCTTTATACTTACAAAATGTGCGCGATTACTAAGTAAATATACATACCAAATATGGTGTCTCTAGCTGCAATAGTTTTTGAGATAAACGTTTTTTTTTTGAATTGCGGGGGCGGAAAGGGGCGTGGCAAAACCTTTATACATACAAAATGTGCGCATTTACTAAGCAAATATACATACCAAATATGTTGTCTCTAGCTGCAATAGTTTTTGAGAAAAACGTTTTTTTTTGAATTGCTGTGGCGGAAAGGGGAGTGGCAAAATTTTGAAACAAACTCGATCACTCTACATACTACACGTGCCTACATTCCAAATTTGCTGGCTCTATCTCTTATAGTCTCTGAGATCTAGGCGTTCATACGGACGGACAGACGGACATGGCTAGATCGACTCGGCTGTTGATACTGATCAAGAATATATATACTTTATGGGGTCGGAAAAGCTTCCTTCTGCCTGTTACATACATTTTGGAGACTTTAATATACCATTTCACCCTATGGGTGTATGGTATAAATACACGGGTATGGAAATGAAAAAAAAAAACAGAAAATGCACATACATAAAACAAACACATGGTACAAGGGACAGGGGAGGGCAAATCCCTTCCGAAGGGGGGGAGTGTGAGGAACATTATAATTAATTATAATTATAATGTATTAATTATATTATATTATATTATTATATTATTATATTATATTATTAATTATTAATTATAATTATAATTAATTATAATTAATTATAATGTCCCACACAACAGGTAAGCAGCAACGCAATCCAACGGTGCAAAGGATGCAGCAGATACAAGATACAGCCGAGACACAAACCAAATATACGATATACGACCAAGCCTGCTGTTGATAGATCAAACCGATTCAATGCAAGTGGATTACGATCAAATATGGTCGATCGAACCACACGCAACCGCTGGCGATTTCGTACAAGCGGGAATATACGACCAAGCCAGCTACGGGTCGATCGAACCAAGTCCAGGCAAATGGGTTACGATCAAACATGGCCGGTCGAACCACACGCAACCGCTGGCAATTTCGTACAAGCGGGAAGATCCGTGGGAGGCATAATCCACGATATCGGCTGTATAAGAGCAAATAAAACCACGCTTGAGGTCATAATTGCATGCAAAAAGGGGGGCATTGGCCTCGTAAGACAAATCAAGAGCACAGAGAGGCAATAATATAAATGCAAAAATATATAAAATATATAAATAGCATACTATGCTAATGAGTATACGCTGAATAAGCAAACACGCACATTACACGTACACTATGCGTGTATGACAGCGAGGAAGAGTACCGGTGGCCAATGCGGTGCTGCCTACGTCACGCACATGAGAACGAAAGCAGTTAGATTGCGAGCAGCCGAAATCATGTAAACGAAAGAGAACAAAAGTGAGGGCCAAGCAAGCCCATGAGACGGGTGCGGGGCATGCATGAATATGTGAAACGATAATGGTTTGTGGATTGGATAGGGGAATATGCAAGCCCAAGGGGGAGGGATAAGCAATGAGAAGCCCTCTATCTAATGGATACGATATGCGCATGAGATAACATTGCAGATGAAATCAAACAATATTATATATGAAATTAATCAGGCTAATCATTATTAAGCAATAATTTAAGTTAATACAACTAATATATATATGTATAAGCATAATGTGGAAGGAATATGGGCGAAATTGGGTATGACGAGTGGATTAAAGGGAGCGACGGGCGACGGCAGCGCCGACAGAGAAAAGAAAGCAGAGAAAGTCAACGGGATACTGATGGGCGATTAATAGAAAGGCGACGCCAACGGAGTAAAAGTGATAGAAGCCAGTACATACAAGGGAGAAAGACAAGGAAAAAAAGAACGAATGGGCGCGCAGCCACAAAGAAAGTGGACACATATGCGCCAAGAACTACGGGACTTTGACCACGCATAGCAACAAGTGGATGGGTGGGTGAAAGTGGAAGGCCGATGGGAAAATACCAGAGAAGCTGCCTATATAAAGGCGGCACAAATCACATCAAGTCATCAAGTGATCAAGTACCAAGTGATAATAGCTACGGGATTTGTCCCAATGCCATAAAGCAAAGGCCATCTCAAAAACATAGCGAAAGGTGTGCCGAGGTGTGGAAAACATCCCCAAGAGGATTTAGAAAAACCAGGAAAAGGAAATAAAGGTACACTCTGCATCAGCAACGTTCCAGCGGGCACTGGACTAAGTCATTGGCCCAGAAATGATACCAAACGCGTTCGCTTTCCAAGACGACATAGTGGTAGTAAGCAAAACAACCAAAGAACACAAGAACCACCTACAAGAAGTGTTCAGGAGATTGAAAGAAGCAAACTTAAGAATTAATGCTGAGAAGTGCCAATTCTTCAGAAAAGAGCTAAAGTTTCTAGGCAACTTGGTGACAGAAAACGGTATTGCAACGGACCCAGACAAGGTGGCAGCAAATGCTCAATTCAAGCCGCCCACGTGCACAAAAGAATTACGGCAATATCTAGGAGTTGCCTCGTGGTACAGACGATTCGTACCAAATTTTGCTATGATAACACACCCATTAACGCACTGCTCAAGAAAAAAACCAAATGGCACTGGAGCAAAGAGCATCAGGCAGTAAAGGAAAAACTCACCCAGTGTTGGCATGCCCAGACTTCACAAAGATGTTTGTACTTCAGACAGATGCAAGCAACGTAGGATTAGGGGCCATACTAGTAAAAACACCGAGGATGGGGAAAGAGTGTTATCGTATCTATCGAGAGAGTTGAATCAAGCGGAAAAGAAATATTCGGCAACATAAAAGGAATGCCTGGCAATAGTGTGGGCAGTACGCAAGCTGAGACTATATCTGGAGGTATACCGATTTAAGGTGGTGACAGACCACATGGCGTTGAAGTGGTTGAATAGTATAGAAAGCCCCACGGGCCGCATAGCTCGATGGGCACTGGACTTACAACAATATGATTTCGAAATAGTATATCGAAAGGGCAAATTAAACATTGTCGCCGATGCACTATCAAGACAACCGATGGAAGGGTGCAAAAGAATAGTAGACAATGGCGCTTGATTACGACAAGCAAACAAAGAATGTGAGTGGGGTCAAGACATAATAAAGAAAATACAACAACCACAGAAATATCCAGATTACATATTAGAAAACATCCAGGTATACAGGAATATTCCGCATAGAGCAGGCCAAGAAGAAGTAGTATCATGGAAATTGTGTGTGCCCAAAACGCTACGGAACCAAGTGATGGAAGAAAACCACACTTCCATAACAGCAGGGCATACAGGAAACAGGCGAACTATTACCAGAACTGCTTCAAGATATTACTGGCCAGGAATGCAACGAGATATCAGGAAATTCGTGGGAAAGTGCACAATGTGCCAACAATACAAACCCAACCAACAGCAAGCAGCAGGGAAAATGCTGACGCAAATACCGGATAAACCATGGGCTACAGTATGCGCTGATTTCGTTGGACCCTTACCCTTACCATGGAAACTCAATGCTACTAGTAATCATTGACCGATTTTCAAAATGGACAGAACTGATACCTATGCGAAAGGCAACTGCGGAGAATCTAATCAAGGCCTTTAGGGAAAGGATGCTATCGAGATTTGGAATTCCTAAAGTGGTAAAAACGGACAATGGAGTCCAATTCACTAGCAGAACATTCAAGAAAATGCTAGATGAATGGGGATGCCAACACCAATTAACAGCACTATACACACCACAAGAAAACCCAACCGAAAGGCCAAACAGAACAGTGATTGCTCAGTTTACGGGTGAAAATCAACGGAATTGGGATATGAAGTGACAGGTTTCTTGTCTCCAGTCATATGTAAATTACGGTACAAAGAAACGGGAAAAACCAGGCAAGCACATATCAGCCAGATGAAGCAACAAATATGTGAAGAAAAAGATGGCAAGAAACCAGATGAACAATGAGTATGGACGACTCTGATGACATGGCAGCGAGAAATCTGCACAGACCGGCCGGCTGAGCAGAGAACTCAAAACATGACATAGAGCCAAAAATCTCAGAATGCATCGAAATCATACAAAATCACATATGTAAAGCTGAAAATCACAAAGTGCAGCAGAATAGCAAAGTCGCAAACCGCATACGGAAACAAGATAAAGATATGCGAATATCGTAATTACTCAGATAATCAAATATGCATGTAAAAACACAAAATGATAAAAAAAAAAAAAAAATCAAAGAAAGTCATTGCCCACACATGCGCACGATATTACGCATGTAAGAGCGAATTGGAGCACACGTAAGGGTATATTTTAGTAGGAATTTTTGCGCGGCCACCAACGACGTTTCGCATGGTGGACTTAATGTCAGATGCCAGCGAAACGGCGGGGATGGCCGTGGCTGATGGAGTAGCCAGCCCACCTCCACTCGGACCGGAGGAGGCGTACTGGGCGGGAGAACGGGCCCTTAGAGAAAATCATCAGTGGATGAGTTGGTGGCGGCGGCAGATCCTGCATCAGAGGGAGGCCGAAAGGAGAGGAACCAGCAGGAGGAGGAGCGGCTGGCAAAGGCCAGGGAGCGGCTGGCGGGCATGATGAGGCAACAGCAACAACCGCAACAACAACAGCAACAGCAGCAACACCTGCAACAACAACAGCAACAACAGCAACAACTGCAACAACAACAGCAACAGCAGCAAAAACTGCAACAACAACAGCAGCAACAACTGCAACAACAGCAGCAACAGCAGCAACAACTGCAACAACAGCAGCAACAGCAGCAGCAGCAACAGCAGCATCAGCAGCAACAGCAGCATCAGCAACAGCAGTTGGAGTACCAAGAGTGCCCGTGGGTGTGGCCAAGGCCGGCAATGCTCAGACAAATGTCTGCACCCACGGGGCACAATGATGGAGCGAGGCCGATATGGGCTGACAGAGCTCATGCCCACTGCCAGGCGGTGGAGCAGAATGAATGGCCGGAGATGGTAGCAGAGAGTGGGGCAAATGGCGCAGCATGAGGGGCCAAGGACAGTAAGGATACTGTGGGCGGGTAGAATTAGGTATAGAAGTTAGAATAATACTAGTAAGTAAGAAAAGATGCGGAACGGGCCAAAGACAGCATAAAAATAGAATCAATGAAAAGATGCCCTAATCCGCCAACATTAACGAAAAGATACTCAGTAATCGCCAACAATAGAAGATGCCAAACGGCCAATAAAAGATGCGAGCTGAGTCCCAAAAAATTTAAAAAAAAAAAAACCAAAGCCGATACATAAAAAAAAATGAAGTAAGTCGTCTCGCCGACTTAGGTATACCATACACCGGTAAAACAAATATTTCAAATTTGTAATAACAAATAGGCAATATTTTAAAAAAGTTATGTTTACATGCTTTTTACAAGCATATCTTAGTATCTCGCTCACCAACGGCCCGCCAACGGCCAACTCTGGCCTTATGGAAAAACGTTTATATGCATAACTTGGCTATTTTTTGTCCGTTTTTGATCAAATTTGGTATTTTGCTGGGTATTAGTATCAAATTCAAGTGGGCCAAATTTGATTCCACAAGGTAAAAAATTACGGGAGATTATCGAGTTTTTCAAATTTCGGGGGCGGAAAGGGGCGTGGCAAAATCTTTATACTTACAAAATGTGCGCGATTACTAAGTAAATATACATACCAAATATGGTGTCTCTAGCTGCAATAGTTTTTGAGATAAAGGTTTTTTATTTTAATTGCGGGGGCGGAAAGGGGCGTGGCAAAATTTTGAAACAAACACGATCACTCTACATACTACACGTGCCTACATTCCAAATTTGCTGGCTCTATCTCTTATAGTCTCTGAGATCTAGGCGTTCATACGGACGGACAGACGGACATGGCTAGATCGACTCGGCTGTTGATACTGATCAAGAATATATATACTTTATGGGGTCGGAAAAGCTTCCTTCTGCCTGTTACATACATTTTGGAGACTTTAATATACCATTTCACCCTATGGGTGTATGGTATAAATACACAGGTATGGAAATGAAAAAAAAAAAAGAAAATGCACATACATAAAACAAACACATGGTACAAGGGACAGGGGAGGGCAAATCCCTTCCGAAGGGGGGGAGTGTGAGGAACATTATAATTAATTATATTTAATTATAATGTCCCACACAACAGGTAAGCAGCAACGCAATCCAACGGTGCAAAGGATGCAGCAGATACAAGATACAGCCGAGACACAAACCAAATATACGATATACGACCAAGCCTGCTGTTGATAGATCGAACCGATTCAATGCAAGTGGATTACGATCAAATATGGTCGATCGAACCACACGCAACCGCTGGCGATTTCGTATAAGCGGGAATATACGACCAAGCCAGCTACGGGTCGATCGAACCAAGTCCAGGCAAATGGGTTACGATCAAACATGGACGGTCGAGTGTGAGGAACATTATAATTAATTATAATTAATTATAATGTCCCACACAACAGGTAAGCAGCAACGCAATCCAACGGTGCAAAGGATGCAGCAGATACAAGATACAGTCGAGACACAAACCAGCGCCGACAGAGAAAAGAAAGCAGAGAAAGTCAACGGGATACTGATGGGCGACCAATAGAAAGGCGACGCCAACGGAGTAAAAGTGATAGAAGCCAGTACATACAAGGGAGAAAGACAAGGAAAAAAAAAACGAATGGGCGCGCAGCCACAAAGAAAGTGGACACATATGCGCCAAGAACTACGGGACTTTGACCACGCATAGCAACAAGTGGATGGGTGGGTGAAAGTGGAAGGCCGATGGGAAAATACCAGAGAAGCTGCCTATATAAAGGCGGCACAAATCACATCAAGTCATCAAGTGATCAAGTACCAAGTGATAATAGCTACGGGATTTGTCCCAAAGCCATAAAGCAAAGGCTATCACAAAAACATAGCGAAAGGGATGCCGAGGTGTGGAAAACATCCCCAAGAGGATCCAAAAAAACCAGGAATCTGAAGGATGAAACCACGATATTGAAGAAGGAAAACACAAGTCGATCACACGATACAGGCCGGAGCGATAACCAGCAACGGCTACAGGAGAAAGTGGAAAACTAGAACGGACAACGAGGGATTCGAGGCAACTCCTCAACGCTGCCCACGTCCAGAACTACCATAGAGAAACCGTCATACTTAACTAAGCTCTCCAGAAATCTTGAATAAACATACCCATAAGTATTAAACAACTCAATTCAAACGTGTTTCTAATTTCACCGGGGCACAAAATAAATTTGTTGTGCCGAACCTTGCCCTAGGATGGTGGCTACAAGACTTAAAATGATGGCTGTAGAATGGTTCCAGCAGCTTGTAAAGCTGTTATCTAAAGGATAGCGGGTATAAGACTCAAAATGGCGGCTGTAGAATGGTTGCAGCAGCTTGTAAAGCTTTAAAATAAAGGATGGCGGGTATAAGACTCAAAATGGCGGCTGTAGAATGGTTCCAGCAGCTTGAATAGCTGTTATATAAAGAATGACGGCTATAACACTCAAAATGGAGCTGTAGAATGGTTCCAGCAGCTTTTATGGATACTATATAAAGGTTGGCGTATATAAGATTCAAAATGGCGGATGTAGAATGGTTCCAGCAGTTTGTAAAGCTGGTATATAAAGGATGGCGGGTATAACACTCATAATGGTGGCTGTAGAATGATTCCAGCAACTTATATTTCTGTCGTATAAAGGATGGCGGCTATAAGACTCAAAATGGCGGCTGTAGAATAGTTCCCGCAACTTGTATTTCTGTTATAAAAAGGATGGTGGCTACACGACTTAAAATGACGGCTGTAGAATGGTTCCAGCAGCTTGTATAGCTGTTATATAAAAGATGGCGTCTATAAGAGTCAAAATGGCGGCTGTAGAACGGTTCCAGCAGCTTGCATATCTGTTATATAAAGAAAAGCGGCTATAAGACTCAAAATTGCGGCTGGAGAATGGTTCTAGCAGCTTGTATAGCTGTCATATAAAGGATGGCGGGTATAGGACTCAAAATGGCGGGTGTGGAATGGTTCCAGCAGCTTGCGTAGCTGTTATATAAAGGATGGCGGCTATAAGACTCAAAATGGCGGCTGTAGAATAGATCCAGCAGCTTGTATAGCTGTTATATAGAAGTATATACAGTATATACTAGCATCGATCCAGACGGACGGACGGACGCATTGACGGACATGGCTATTTTGACTCGTCTCGTCGTGCTGATCAAGAATATATATACTTTATATGGTCGGAGATGCTTCCTCCAATGCGTTGTTCACTTCTGATCAAAATTAATATACCCTTTTTGCAAGGGTATAAAAATGACTGTACAACGGTTCGAGCAGCTTGTACAGCTGTTATATAAAGGATGGCGAATATAAGACTACAAAAATGGTTGTACAACGGTTCCAGCAGCTTGTATAGCTGTTATAAAAAGGATGGCGGGTTCAAGACTCAAAATGGCGGCTGTAGAATGGTTCCAGCAGCTTGTAAAGCTGTTATATAGAGGATGGCGTTTCTAAGGCTCAAAACGTTGGCTATAAAATTGTTTCAGCCGCTTGTATAGCTGCTATATAAAGGACGGCGGGTATAAGACAGGAAATGGCGGCTGTAGAATGGTTCCAGCAGCTTCTAAATCTGTTATATAAAAGATGGCGGCTATAATACCAAAACAGGCGG
The DNA here is from genome assembly GCA_018152135.1 of Drosophila paulistorum. Classification (NCBI taxonomy): domain Eukaryota; kingdom Metazoa; phylum Arthropoda; class Insecta; order Diptera; family Drosophilidae; genus Drosophila; species Drosophila paulistorum. The sequence goes on along the minus strand of JAECXG010000227.1, from coordinate 148,305 downwards.
CTGTTGAATGGTTCCAGCAGTTTGCATAGCTGTTACATAAATGAGGGCGGCAATAACACTCATAATGGTGGCTGTAGAATGATTCCAGCAACTTGTATTTCTGTCGTATAAAGGATGGCGGCTATAAGACTCAAAATGGCGGCTGTAGAATAGTTCCAGCAGCTTCCAAAGCTGTTATATAAAGAATGACGGCTATAACAATCAAAATGGCGCCTGTAGAATGGTTCCAGCAGCTTGTAAAGCTGTTATATAAAGGATGGCGGGTATAACTCTCATAATGGTGGCTGTAGAATGATTCCAGCAACTTGTATTTCTGTCGTATAAAGGATGGCGGCTATAAGACTCAAAATGGCGGCTGTAGAATAGTTCCAGCAGCTTCCAAAGCTGTTATATAAAGAATGGCGCCTATAACAATCAAACTGGCGCCTGAAGAATGGTTCCAGCAGCTTGTAAAGCTGTTATATAAAGGATGGCGGGTATAACACTCATAATGGTGGCTGTAGAATGATTCCAGCAACTTGTATTTCTGTCGTATAAAGGATGGCGGCTATAAGACTCAAAATGGCGGCTGTAGAATAGTTCCAGCAGCTTCCAAAGCTGTTATATAAAGAATGGCGGCTATAACAATCAAAATGGCGCCTGTAGAATGGTTCCAGCAGCTTGTAAAGCTGTTATATAAAGGACGGCGGGTATAACACTCATAATGGTGGCTGTAGAATGATTCCAGCAACTTGTATATCTGTCGTATAAAGGATGGCGGCTATAAGACTCAAAATGGCGGCTGTAGAATAGTTCCAGCAGCTTCCAAAGCTGTTATATAAAGAATGGCGCCTATAACAATCAAAATGGCGCCTGAAGAATGGTTCCAGCAGCTTGTAAAGCTGTTATATAAAGGATGGCGGGTATAACACTCATATTGGCGGCTGTAGAATAGTTCCAGCAGCTTCCAAAGCTGTTATATAAAGAATGGCGGCTATAACAATCAAAATGGCGCCTGTAGAATGGTTCCAGCAGCTTGTATAGCTGTTATAAAAGGATGGCGAGTTCAAGACTCAAAATGGCGACTGTAGAACGGTTCCAGCAGCTTGCATAGCTGTTATATAAAGGAAGACGGCTATAACAATCAAAATGGCGCCTGTAGAATGGTTCCAGCAGCTTGTAAAGCTGTTATATAAAGGATGGCGGGTATAACACTCATAATGGTGGCTGTAGAATGATTCCAGCAACTTGTATTTCTGTCGTATAAAGGATGGCGGCTATAAGACTCAAAATGGCGGCTGTAGAATAGTTCCAGCAGCTTCCAAAGCTGTTATATAAAGAATGGCGGCTATAACAATCAAAATGGCGCCTGAAGAATGGTTCCAGCAGCTTGTAAAGCTGTTATATAAAGGATGGCGGGTATAACACTCATATTGGTGGCTGTAAAATGATTCCAGCAACTTGTGTTTCTGTCGTATAAAGGATGGCGGCTATAAGACTCAAAATGGCTGCTGTAGAACGGTTCCAGCAGCTTGTATAGCTGTTATTTAAAGAAAGACGGCGATAAGACTCAAAATTGCGGCTGGAGAATGGTTCTAGCAGCTTGTATAGCTGTTATAAAAGGATGGCGAGTTCAAGACTCAAAATGGCGACTGTAGAACGGTTCCAGCAGCTTGCATAGCTGTTATATAAAGGAAGACGGCTATAAGACTCAAAATTGCGGCTGGAGAATGGTTCCAGCAGCTTGTAAAGCTGTTATATAAAGGACGGCGAGTATAAGACTCAAAATGACGGCTGTAAAACATTTCCAGCAACTTGTATTTCTGTTATAAAAAGGATGGTGTCTACAAGACTTAAAATGACGGCTGTAGAATGGTTCCAGCAGCTTGTAAAGCAATAAAATAAAGGATGGCGGGTATAAGACTCATAATGGTGGCTGTAGAATGATTCCAGTAACTTGTATTTCTGTCGTATAAAGGATGGCGGCTATAGGACTCAAAATGGCGGCTGTAGAATAGTTCCAGCAGCTTCCAAAGCTGTTATATAAAGAAAGGCGGCTATAACAATCAAAATGGCGCCTGAAGAATGGTTCCAGCAGCTTGTAAAGCTGTTATATAAAGGATGGCGGGTATAACACTCATATTGGTGGCTGTAAAATGATTCCAGCAACTTGTGTTTCTGTCGTATAAAGGATGGCGGCTATAAGACTCAAAATGGCTGCTGTAGAACGGTTCCAGCAGCTTGTATAGCTGTTATTTAAAGAAAGACGGCGATAAGACTCAAAATTGCGGCTGGAGAATGGTTCTAGCAGCTTGTATAGCTGTTATAAAAGGATGGCGAGTTCAAGACTCAAAATGGCGACTGTAGAACGGTTCCAGCAGCTTGCATAGCTGTTATATAAAGGAAGACGGCTATAAGACTCAAAATTGCGGCTGGAGAATGGTTCCAGCAGCTTGTAAAGCTGTTATATAAAGGATGGCGGCTATAAGACTCAAAATGACGGCTGTAAAACATTTCCAGCAACTTGTATTTCTGTTATAAAAAGGATGGTGTCTACAAGACTTAAAATGACGGCTGTAGAATGGTTCCAGCAGCTTGTAAAGCAATAAAATAAAGGATGGCGGGTATAAGACTCATAATGGTGGCTGTAGAATGATTCCAGTAACTTGTATTTCTGTCGTATAAAGGATGGCGGCTATAGGACTCAAAATGGCGGCTGTAGAATAGTTCCAGCAGCTTCCAAAGCTGTTATATAAAGAATGGCGGCTATAACAATAAAAATGGCGCCTGTAGAATGGTTCCAGCAGCTTGTATAGCTGTTATAAAAAGGATGGCGAGTTCAAGACTCAAAATGACGTCTGTAGAACGGTTCCAGCAGCTTGCATAGCTGTTATATAAAGGAAGACGGCTATAAGACTCAAAATTGCGGCTGGAGAAAGGTTCTAGCAGCTTGTATAGCTGTTATAAAAAGGATGGCGGGTTCAAGACTCAAAATGGCGGCTGTAGAACGGTTCCAGCAGCTTGCATAGCTGTTATATAAAGAAAGACGGCTATAAGACTCAAAATGGCGGCTGGAGAATGGTTCTAGCAGCTTGTAAAGCTGTTATATAAAGGATGGCGGCTATAAGACTCAAAATGGCTGCTGTAGAACTGTTCCAGCAGCTTGTATAGCTGTTATTTAAAGAAAGACGGCTATAAGACTCAAAATTGCGGCTGGAGAATGGTTCTAGCAGCTTGTATAGCTGTTATAAAAAGGATGGCGAGTTCAAGACTCAAAATGACGGCTGTAGAACGGTTCCAACAGCTTGCATAGCTGTTAAAGGATGGCGGCTATAAGACTGAAAATGGCGGCTGTAGAACGGTTCCAGCAGCTTGTAAAGCTATAAAATAAAGGATGGCGGGTATAATGATAGAATAATTCCAGCAATTTGTATTTCTGTCGTATAAAGGATGGCGGCTATATGACTCAAAATGGCGGCTGTAGAACGGTTCCAGCAGCTTGTAAAGCTATAAAATAAAGGATGGCGGGTATAATGATAGAATAATTCCAGCAATTTGTATTTCTGTCGTATAAAGGATGGCGGATATAAGACTCAAAATAGCGCCTGTAGAATGGTTCCAGCAGCTTGTAAAGCTGTTATATAAAGGATGGCGGGTATAACACTCACACACAGGTCAGCAACATATTGTCACTCAACGAAATCGGTCGTGTTTTTTTTTGCGCTCTCGCTTAATTACTGTCTTTCGTTCTTTTGTGAAGTTAATCTATAATATTCAATTTAAATTCATTGTTTTATCAATTTTTAATAATTCACTATACTCATCGCGAAGTTTGTGTTAAATTTATTAACATTTATATTTATTAATATCAAAACTTTAACAAACGCAAATATAATTTTGTTGTTGCGCTGCTTACTTCTTGATTTCGTTCTATTTCTTTGCTCCCACCCGCGCGCTCAACAGTTCATAGTTTGTTTTTGTTTGTGTGGTGTTGGTGCTCTTTATTCTTCTGCTTTCTCTTTTGATCGTGCTCGCGGCCGTTAACTTCGCGCTTGTGACAAGTTTTTGTTGTTGTGTGTTGTAATACAAACCAGAGGGCCGGGGCTAACTTCGACCGCGTCAAAGTTTGAATACCCTTGCAAGTTTGTTAGTAACTCTTTTATCTAAACTAACTGTTTTATCTAGAAAGGGTAATGTTTGCGAAAGAACGGCCTTCAATCTTAGCATAGGATATAACGAACTTTCTGATGAAAGTCACTGTTTTCCACCGATCCTTCCTATGGGAGCTATATGATATAGTTACCCGATCTTTACCAAATTCGGCACAGTCATTAACAGATATATTGAACTGACAAATCTTAAATTTGAAAGCAATCGCATCAAAAGTAACGAAGTTATTGACAAAAGTCACTGTTTTTGACCGATCGTTCCTATGGGAGGTATATGATATAGTCACCCGATCTTGATCAAATTTGGCACAGTGGTTTATAGTTACAATAAATTTACTTATATTAAATTTCACGACAATAGCTTTAAAAGTAACGAAGTTATTGAGAAAAGTCACTGTTCGTGACTTTGCCGTTTGTATGGGAGCTATATGATATAGTGGTCCGATCCGACTGAATCCGAGATATACAAGCCCTGCAGTATATACAAGCCTACGTGCAAAATTTCAGCTCTGTAGCTCTTACGGTCTAGGAGGAGTTCGCATCGATCCAGACGGACGGACGGACGGACGGACGGACGGACATGGTTATTTGAACTCGTCTCGTCGTGCTGATCAAGAATATATATACTTTATATGGTCGGAGATGCTTCCTTCTATGCGTTGCACACTTCTGACCAAAATTAATATACCCTTTTTGCAAGGGTATAAAAATAATAAATATTCTCTTTTTCTTCTCTTTCTAATTTGTATATTGCAGTTAGCTTTTGCTTTGGTTTGTATACGCCTCTCTTAATTTAACATTTTTCCCTTTTTGTTTACATATTGATTTATAATTTGATTGTGATAAATCAATTAGATAATAATGTCTGTCTGTTGCAAATATAATTGCAATAATCCCAGCAAGACCAGTGAAGACTTTCTTTACTGTTGGCTGTGTGACAATGTAATGCACTTTAAATGTGCTGGTTATACAGTCAAGGTGCGGGATAGCATTGCACAGGGTGGCGGTCTTAAATGGGGCTGTGATTCGTGTCGTGGCTTGGAGCTCGAGATGCGAAGTTTTATGAAACGAACTGGGGATGCCTTTAAAACTCTGTCAGCTGGCGTTCATAAGCTCCAAGAAGAGCTTTTGGCGATGGAGGTTCAATTCAGAAGTTCTAAACTTTTGATTGAATCTCCGACCCGAAAGAGGGCCAGATTTCAGGGCGCGTCTCTCAGTCCGTCGGCACATCGTTCTCTCTCAGTTCCGGCTTCCGCCAATGACCCTATGTCACCAAATGCACAGCAGCTGATATCGTTTAGGAGTCCGGCTTTGGAAGGTGTGGAGTCTCTTCCCATTTCCCCTGGAGACAGTATCCCACCTACTAACACGATATCGGTTGTAGTTTCCGAACCGTCCGGGCAAACATCCGTTTCCAGGAATATTGCCAATAAAGTAGTTACAAGAGGAGCTAGTAAAGCTGCTTCAGCTGCTGCTGCATCTGCTGTTGCTGCTACTGCTGTGCCTGGCACTTCTAGTTCCCTTGTTGTAGTTCCACCCAAAAAGCAAATTTTTATTTCGCGGCTTGATCCCAATACTTCTGAAGAAGTCATAGCCTACATCCAGGGCAAAGTTCAAGCACCAAACATTGCTGTGGAAAAGTTCCGTTTTTCATATACTCGGGACATTTCGTCCTTTAAAATAAGTGTCTCCCCAGATCTTTTTGGGCAAATATGTCATAAAGACTTCTGGCCGGAACACCTCATTGTAAAAGAGTATACAACAAAACATATCACTTTCACTCGTTGCAGACGACGGACGTGTTTTTTTTGCGCTTATCAAATTTTATTTGTTTCTTTAACTTTTCTTTAACTTTTAAACTCATTATCGGTTTAATTTTAACATTCGAATTGCATTTTCATTCCGTGATTTCTTTCTGTCGCTTTTGTGCTTTTTGTTTCAATATATGTACATAAATTTAACTTACAACAATTACTTGCATTAGCGGTGTTGTTGTTTTGCTAATCTCTTTTGCTTTTGTGTCTTTACCGTTGTAACTAACTATCGCGCTCTTGCGTACAAATTGTTGTTGCATGTGTTCAATTTGACGCGCTCTCCCGCTCTTTCCTATTCTTGTTTGATTTGCGCTCTCGTCTTTTGCCTACCCGCGACTCTGTGATACGTGTTTTTGTTTTTGTGTATTTTGGTAATTTCTTTAGTTGTGAAGGCTTACTCTGCACTTTAACCCTTGTGTCAGAATTGGTCAGTATATTCTTATACACAGATTTTTAACCTTTAGAATTTTTATTTTTTTGTATATCCTTTTTTAATTAAATTAATTAATTTTTGATAAAATGGTTGTCTGCTCAAAAAATAATTGCATAGTTGCCACTAATGCGGTTGACTCCCATGATTATATTCTTTGTTGGCTGTGTGACAATGTGGTTCACGTTAAGTGTGCAGGTTACACAGGCAGAATCAAGGAGTCTATTGCTAAAGGCGGTGGCTTTAAATATGGATGTGATGCTTGCCGGGAGGTCGAGAATGAGATGCGCTCTTTCATGAGGCGCACTAGAGATAGTTTTGACACTTTAAGGGCAGGTTTTAATAAACTCCAAGCGGAGTTTACTGCGGTGGAGACTCAGTTCAGGAGTTTATCGCTTATGAATGAGTCTCCGAAACGTAAAAGGACCAGTCCTTGGGGTGTTTCAGTATCTGTAGAGCCGCCAGCGTCTCTTATCGTTCCCGACCGGTCTCATGCACCGTCCACTCCTAATGTACAGCAGTTGATATCGTTTAAGAGCCCGGTTGTGAATGCTATTAGTAAGGAATTACCGGTATCACCTGGGAATGATCTCTTAAAATCGATGCCTATTGTAGTGTCCGATGTGTCCGGGCAATTACCCATTCCAATGGATATTGCCGATAGTTCTAAAACTATCGAGGGCCCCGTAAACAAGTTGACTGCTGCAGTGGGTGACTCTTCCAACGTTACTGCTACGGCTGACGCTTCGGGACCGCGGCCTCTCGTTGGCATACCACCAAAGAAACATATATTTGTTTCTAGGCTAGACCCTGTTGTCACATCTGATGATGTAATAGCCTATACTCGGAAGAAAGTTAACGTCTCGAATATTGCGGTGGAGAAGTTTAAATTTTCTTATTCTCGGGACATTTCGTCCTTTAAAATTAGTGTTTCTGCTAATATCTTTGACACTATATGTCGAGAAGATTTTTGGCCGAAACATATAATAGTTAAGGAATATACTGTAAAAAAGAAAAATCGGCAACCGATTCGCTTGCCAACAACAACAACAAATACTATTCCTGCCACATCAGCATCTGCTGGTGTGTCAAAAAACTAGCTTCGTCCCTTAAGCTGGGTTACCAGAACGTTAGAGGACTGAAATCCAAACTTCCTAATCTCTATGTAGATAGTCTTTCTTTTGAGCATAACATTCTAGCTTTTACAGAGACTTGGCTAAAACCTGATATTGCTGATGCATCGGTGTTTTCCACAAACTTTTCCATATTCAGACGTGACCGGATTTCTCGCATAGGTGGTGGCGTTCAGATAGCTGTTGATGCTGCTTTATCATCTGAAATGATTCAATTTTCTAGTACACAGGAGATTGAGTTTGTCGGTGTTAAAGTAAATTTTAAATCCTTTAATGCTTTCATTACTTGTTCCTATATTCCACCATTGTCAGACATGGTGGTATATTTAAATCATTTAGAGACAATTGAGATTGTCTCCTCTTTAGTTTCCAGTCAAGACATGCTCATAGTTGTAGGTGATTTTAATTTACCCGCTTTAGCATGGTCACTAACAGATGAATCTACCATGTTGCTGCCCTCTTTGTCACATGACTTTATTGATGGCCTTCTAGGCTTATCTTTATCCCAAGTCAATCCTGTCTTAAATTCTAATGGAAAATCGTTAGATCTTATTTTTGTATTGGATTCTTCTTATTGTGAGGTTTCTAGGATCGAACCATTTGTTCTTCCAGAAGACAAATTTCATCCTACATTAAATTTAAAAATTGATCTGCCCTTGCTTTCACCATTACTTGGTTCAAATCAGTTACCTCTAACTAGGTGCTTTCGTAAGACTGACTTTGTCAGCCTTAATGAAAACATTACTACTACCGATTGGTCTTATCTGTACAATTGTAGAGATATGAACTCAGCTATTCGCTTCTTTTATGATACTCTGAATTCACTCTTTGATATTTGTGTGCCTCTTGGTAGGCAGGAGCGGCTTAACAAACCTCCCTGGTTCTCTCGTGAGTTATCCAATTTGAAAAATGTGAAGACACGATATTATAAGAAGTTTCAAAAAACACGTCGTTCATCAGATTATGCTCTTTATACAGTCGCTCGTTCAAAGTTCATGATGCTTAATACACAATGCTATAAGAATTATCTTCAACGGTGTAAGCTTCAGTTTTCTTCTGACCCTAAACAATTTTATAATTTTGTCAATTCTAAACGTAAGAAATCTGTGCACCCATCTTTTTTGTCTTTTCAAAATAAAAAAGCGAGCACTGATCAGGCAATTGCCGATATGTTTGCGAGTTTTTTCAAAACAACTTATTCCTCAACGGAATACCGAGCAAGTCCATATCCTTATCATTTAGAAAAGGCTAATTGCATTTTAAATCCAGTGTTTGATGAAAGTTCTATTCTTAGCGAACTTAAATTAGTTAAACCTGTTTATTCTCCGGGGCCAGATGGTCTTCCTGGATGTGTATTCAGGTTCTGTGCAAACGCATTATGTAAACCCATTTTAAAATTGTTTCTACTGTCTGTCGAATCTTCCTCTTTTCCATCTATTTGGAAGGAGTCGTATATCATTCCTCTGCATAAAAATGGCAAAAAGTCCGAAGCCTCTAACTATAGAGGTATCTCGAAATTGTCCGCTATTCCGAAAGCTTTTGAGAAAATTATAACTTCTCAATTGCAACATTTTTGCAGCTCTATTATTTCGCCATCCCAACATGGGTTTGTGAAACGTAGATCTACAACCACTAACCTTTTAGAATTTACATCAATAATTATCAAGGGGTTCAAAAATGGTAAACAAACTGATGTCATATACACTGACTTCAGCAAAGCCTTTGATTCCGTAAATCATACCCTATTACTTTCTAAGCTGAGCGACATTGGGTTTCCACCCCTTTTCCTTTCTTGGGTTCGAGAATATTTAACAAATAGAAAACAGAAGGTACTTTTTAAGTCTTCTTTTTCAGATTCCATTCCTGTGACTTCTGGTGTACCTCAAGGTAGTCATCTTGGCCCTCTGCTTTTCACACTGTTCATTAACGATCTTCCATCAGTCATTGTTCATTCGCGTGTGCTTATGTATGCTGACGATGTCAAGCTTTGTCTTACTTATAAAGATATAGATTCATTTAGTCGGCTACAAGCTGATCTTAAAAACTTTCAATCCTGGTGCCAGTTTAATTTACTAAATCTTAACACTACCAAATGTAAGGTAATGAATTTTTCGTGACTCTCCTCAACTGGTCACTTATTTTCTAAACAACAGTCCTTTAGATCGTCTAAATAATATGAATGATTTGGGCGTACTTATGGATCATAAGTTAAATTTTAACACCCATATTTCCACCACGGTCGCAAAGGCCATGAGTGTCCTGGGTTTCATTAAAAGATGGTCAAAAGAATTTGATGACCCCTATACAACTTAAGTTCTTTTTACTTCGCTTGTCCGTCCTATTTTAGAGTATGGATCTTGCATTTGGTCACCTCAATATGAATCGCACCAGATTCGACTTGAATCCGTTCAAAAGCAGTCCTTGCTATTTGCTCTTCGTGGCTTAAGCTGGGATCGCAATGTCAATTTGCCTTCGTATTCTAGCAGACTTCTCTTGATTAACCTTCCTTCCATAACTAACCGTAGAATTATGCTTGGTGTTATTTTTATGCACAAGCTCCTAATTGGTGATATCGACTCGCCTGAGTTATTAGCTCAGGTAAATCTGTCGGTACCATGTAGACGGAGTAGACATCCTTTGATTCCTTTATCCCTAAGTCGTTGTTCTTCTAACTATGCCCTGCATGAACCTTTTAGGGTCCTCTCCTCTGATTACAACCTTCTATTCCCTGTAATCGGTTCAGAGTTTTCTATTAACATGATTAAAACTTCTATCCTATCCCATTTAGTTAATAGATAGCTATAGTATTATTTAGTTATTTGTTTGTCTGTTTTTTCTATTGTGTATTTGTCCACGCGATTCGTGCCGTGCGTTATACGGCTGCACCCCTCGGTCGGTCGGGTGGGAGGTGGGCAGTCATCTGCTTGGGCTCGCGCGTAACAGGCTTTGTCCTGGTGTCGTAGGGGCCACTTGAACGTACTGCGCATAGTATCGTCAACGTCCGCTATAAAAAAAAATGAAGTAAGTAAGTTGTCTCGCCGACTTAGGTATACCAGTACACCAGTAAAACAAATATTTCAAATTTCTAATAACAAATGCATTTGCCTATTTCAAAAAAATTCTGTTCACATGCTTTTTACAAGCATATCTTAGTATCTCACTCACTCATGCAAATGAGCACCCTAGCGCCCCACCCGGCAACGGCCAACTCCGGCCTTATGGAAAAACGTTTATATGCATAACTTGGCTATTTTTTGTCCGATTTTGATCAAATTGGTATTTTGCTGGATATTAGTATCAAATTCAAGTGTGCCAAATTTGATTCCACAAGGTAAAAAATTACGAGAGATAATCGAGTTTTTCAAATTTCGGGGGCGGAAAGGGCGTGGCAAAATCTTTATACATACAAAATGGGCGCATTTACTAAGCAAATATACATACCAAATATGGTGTCTCTAGCTGCAATAGTTTTTGAGAAAAACGTTTTTTTTGAATTGCGGGGGCGGAAAGGGGCGTGTCAAAAATTTGAAACAAACTTGATCACTCTACATACTACACGAGCCTACATTCCAAATTTGGTGACTCTATCTCTTATAGTCTCCGAGATCTAGGCGTTCATACGGACGGACAGACGGGCGGACGGACAGACGGACAGACGGACGGACAGAAGGACATGGCTAGATCGACTCGGCTGTTGATACTGATCAAGAATATATATACATTATGGGGTCCATTTCACCCTATGGGTGTATGGTATAAAAAAGAAGAATCGGCCTCCGATTAGCCTGCTACCTGCCTCTGTGAATAACGTTCCTTCCGGCTCGTCTGCACCTGTTGGCGAGTCAAAAAACTAATTTCGTCCCTAACTCTGGCCTATCAGATCGTACGGGGACTAAAGTCTAAACTCTCTAGACTCTATGTAGATAGTTTAGCTTTTGACTTTCATATTCTTGCCTTTACTGAGACTTGGCTGAAGCCTGATATTGCCGATGCTTCAATTCTCCCCTCAAAATATTTAATATATAGACATTATCGGACTATCCGTAATGGTGGTGGTGTTTTGATCGCTGTTGATTCGACGTTCTCGTCTGAAATTGTACAGTCATCCAATCAGGAGATTGAATTTGTTTGTGTTCAAATTTCTATTAATTCCTTTTCTGCCTATATTACTTGTTCGTATATTCCACCACAGTCCGACTTGGCAGTATACATTCACCATTTGGAAGCTATTCAACTTGTTTCCTCATATATCTCTGACAAAGACTTGTTTGTTGTTCTCTGACCCTCTCATATGATTCTTTATTACTGTTGCCCTTCTCGTCACATTGTTTCATTGATGGTCTGTTTGAGTTGTCCCTAACTCAAATAAATCCTGTCCGAAATAGTCGGAACAGATCACTAGATCTGGTATTTGTGTTGGATTCTTCCAACTGCGATATTTCCAGGACTGATCCCTTAGTTATCCCTGAAGACAACTTTCATCCAACTCTGGATGTAACCATTGACCTACCTTTTGGGGTTATGACTCGATATAATAATTCGATGCCTCCAACCCGATGTTTTCGCAAGACAAACTTTACTAAACTTAAAAAACTCCTATTAACTAATGATTGGACATATCTGTATACTTGCACGGATATGGACTCTGCCATTTCTGTCTTCTATAAAACTCTTGAGTCGTTCTTTGATGTTTGTGTCCCGCATGTGACTCAAGGATGGTCTGATAAACCTCCTTGGTTCTCACGTGAGTTATGTAACTTGAAGAACGTAAAATCAAGATGCTATAAAAGATTTAAAAAATCCGGTAAAGCATCGGATTTTCCCCTATACGTAGTTGCTCGATTTTTTTTATGGTGCTGAATTCACAATGCTATAAGGATTATCTTCAGAGATGTAAACTTAGGTTTTCTCGCGATCCTAAGCAATTTTATAAATTCGTCAATGGAAAACGTAAGACATCAGTGCATCCGTCTTACTTGTCTTTCGCAAACAATAAAGCTGACAATGATCAGGCAATTGCTGATATGTTTGCTGATTTTTTTAAAACAACGTATTCCTCTTCGATTTATCAAGCAAATCCTCCTTATCCATATCACTTGCAATCGTCTAACTGCATTTTAGACCCTGTTTTTGAAGAAAGTTCGATTTTTAGCGTTCTTAGTTCCGTCAAACCAATATATGCACCTGGCCCTGATGGAATACCAGGCTGCGTATTAAGGTTTTGCGCAGAGGCCCTATGTAAGCCAATACTTAAGTTGTTTACACTGCCCGTTACATATTCCGCCTTCCCGTCCATCTGGAAGGAATCATATATTATTCCTCTTCATAAATAGGGGAAAAAGTACGAAGCCTCCAATTATAGTGCTATTTCTAAATTGTCTGCCATACCCAAAGCATTTGAGAAAATAATAACGTCTCAATTGCAGCATTTTTGTAGCTCAATCATTTCGTCATCCCAACATGGGTTTAAAAAACGTAGATCGACAACTACTAACCTATTAGAATTTACATCTCACTCAATCAAAGGGTTCAAGACTGCCGTGCAAACCGATGTCATTTATACTGACTTCAGCAAGGCCTTTGACTCTGTTAATCACACTCTACTTTTATATAAGTTAAATGCACTTGGCATCCCCAGCCTTTTGCTAGATTGGATTCTTCAATATCTTTCTAAGCGTACACAAAAGGTCCTCTTTAAGTCTTCATTTTCTAAGACCATCCAAGTGACTTCTAGAGTACCTCAGGGTAGTCATTTGGGTCCATTGCTATTCACTCTTTTTATAAATGATCTTCCATTGGTAGTGTCACATTCCCGGGTGCTTATGTACGCGGATGATGTTAAGCTTTACCTCAGTTTTAAAGATATATCGTCTTCTTGCCTACTTCAATCGGATCTTAATGATCTTCAGAGTTGGTGTGAAACCAACCTATTAAACCTTAACGGCTCTAAATGTAAAGTTATGTCTTTTTATAGATGCACTCCACACTTAGCAACTTATTATTTTAACGACACTGCCTTAGAGCAGTTAGATATTGTCAATGACTTAGGTGTTCTTATGGACCATAAATTAACCTTTAATCCTCATATTTCTGCTACAGTTAGTAAAGCTATGAATGTTCTTGGGTTTGTGAAACGATGGTCAAAAGAGTTTGACGATCCGTACACAACCAAACTTCTGTATACTTCATTAATCCGTCCTATCTTAGAGTACGGATCTTGCATATGGTCACCTCAATATGAGACGCACCAAAGTAAAATTGAATCTGTTCAAAAGCAATTTCTGCTATTTGCTCTTCGTGGTCTAAATTGGGATCGCAATGTCAATTTGCCATCATACTCCAGTAGGCTTCTTTTAATCAATCTTCCTTCATTAATTAGTCGTAGAGTAATGCTTGGTGCTATCTTTATTCATAAACTTTTAATAGGTGAAATAGACTCTCCTGAGCTATTGAACCAGTTAAACCTATCTGTACCCCGTAGACCTACTAGAAATTTTATTACTCTATCTTTAAAACATTGTAGTTCTAACTATTCTTTGCATGAACCTTTTCGAGTCCTATGTTCTGATTACAATCTTCTGTATCCCGTAATCAGTTCAGAACCCTCTCTTTCTCTTGTGAAAACCTCTATTTTAGCACATTTAGCTCGTAATTAGCTTTAGTTAATCTAATTTTTAATTGTTTGTCCGTAATACTTGTATTTGTCCACGCGATCGTGCCGTCCGATATACGGCTGCGCCCCTCGGTCGGTCGGGCGGGAGGTGGACAGCGCTCTGCTTGGGCTCGCGCGAAACAGGCTATGTCCTGGTGTCGTAAGGGCCACTTGAACGTACTTCGCATTGTACGCGTCAACGTCCAGACAATAATGGTGGCTGTAAAATGATTCCAGCAACTTGTGTTTCTGTCGTATAAAGGATGGCGGCTATAAGGCTCAAAATGGCGGCTGTAGAACGGTTCCAGCAGCTTGTATAGCTGTTATTTAAAGAAAGACGGCTATAAGACTCAAAATTGCGGCTGGAGAATTTTTCTAGCAGCTTGTATAGCTGTTATAAAAAGGATGGCGTGTTCAAGACTCAAAATGGCGGCTGTAGAACGGTACCAGCAGCTTGCATAGCTGTTATATAAAGAAAGACGGCTATAAGACTCAAAATCGCGGTTGGAGAATGGTTCTAGCAGCTTGTATAGCTGTCATATAAAGGATGGCGGTTATAAGACTCAAAATGGCGGCTGTAGAACGGTTCCAGCAGCTTGTATAGCTGTTATTTAAAGAAAGACGGCTATAAGACTCAAACTTGCGGCTGGAGAATGGTTCTAGCAGCTTGTATAGCTGTTATAAAAAGAATGGCGGGTTCAAGACTCAAAATGGCGGCTGTAGAACGGTAAAGAAAGACGGCTATAAGACTCAAAATTGCAGCTGGAGAATGGTTCCAGCAGCTTGTAAAGCTGTTATATAATAACACTCATAATGGTGGCTGTAAAATGATTCCAGCAACCTGTGTTTCTGTCGTATAAAGGATGGCGGCTATAAGACTCAAAATGGCGGCTGTAGAACGGTTCCAGCAGCTTGTATAGTTGTTATTTATAGAAAGACGGCTATAAGACTCAAAATTGCGGCTGGAGAATGGTTCTAGCAGCTTGTATAGCTGTTATAAAAAGAATGGCGGCTATAAGACTCAAAATGGCGGCTGTAGAACGGTTCCAGCAGCTTGTATAGCTGTTATTTAAAGAAAGACGGCTATAAGACTCAAAATTGCGGTTGGAAAATGGTTCTAGCAGCTTGTATAGCTGTTATGAAAAGGATGGCGTGTTCAAGACTCAAAATGGCGGCTGAAGAACGGTTCCAGCAGCTTGAATAGCTGTTATATTAAGGATGACGGCTATAACACTCATAATGGCGACTGAAGAGTGATTCCAGCAGCTTGTGAAGCTGTTATATAAAGGATGGCGGGTATAACACTCATAATGGCGGCTGTAGATGATTCCACCAACTTGTATAGCTGTCGTAGAATGGATGGCGGCTACAAGACTCAAAATGGCAAATGGAGAATGGTTCTAGCACCTTGGCGGCTGTAGAATAGAACCAGCAGCTTGTATAGCTGTTATACAAAAGATGGCGGCTATAAGAGTCAAAATGGCGGCTGTAGAACGCTTCCAGTAGCTTGCATATCTGCTATATAAAGAAAGGCGGCTATAAGACTCAAGATTGCGGCTGGAGAATGGTTCTAGCAGCTTGTATAGCTGTCATATAAAGGATGGCGGGTATAGGACTCAAAATGGCGGCAGTCCAATAGTTCCAGCAGCTTTTATAGCTGTTACATTAAGGATGTCGTCTATAAGACTCAAAATGGCGGCTGTAGAACGGTTCCAGCAGCTTGCATAGCTGTTATATACAAGAAGGCGGCTATAAGACTCAAAATTGCGGCTGGAGAATGGTTCTAGCAGCTTGTATAGCTGTCATATAAGAGATGGCGGGTATAGGACTCAAAATGGCGGCTGTACAATAGTTCCAGCAGCTTTTATAGCTGTTACATTAAGGATGTCGGCTATAAGACTCAAAATGGAGCTGTAGAATGATTCCAGCAGCTTTTATGGATACTATATAAAGGTTGGCGTATATAAGATTCAAAATGGCGGATGTAGAATGGTTCCAGCAGTTTGTAAAGCTGTTATATAAAGAATGGCGGGTATAACACTCATAATGGTGGCTGTAAAATGATTCCAGCAACCTGTGTTTCTGTCGTATAAAGGATGGCGGCTATAAGACTCAAAATGGCGGCTGTAGAACGGTTCCAGCAGCTTGTATAGCTGTTATTTAAAGAAAGACGGCTATAAGACTCAAAATTGCGGCTGGAGAATGGTTCTAGCAGCTTGTATAGCTGTTATAAAAAGAATGGCGGGTTCAAGACTCAAAATGGCGGCTGTAGAACGGTAAAGAAAGACGGCTATAAGACTCAAAATTGCGGCTGGAGAATGGTTCCAGCAGCTTGTAAAGCTGTTATATAAAGGATGGCGGGTATAACACTCATAATGGTGGCTGTAAAATGATTCCAGCAACCTGTGTTTCTGTCGTATAAAGGATGGCGGCTATAAGACTCAAAATGGCGGCTGTAGAACGGTTCCAGCAACTTGTATAGTTGTTATTTATAGAAAGTCGGCTATAAGACTCAAAATTGCGGCTGGAGAATGGTTCTAGCAGCTTGTATAGCTGTTATAAAAAGGATGGCGGCTATAAGACTCAAAATGGCGGCTGTAGAACGGTTCCAGCAGCTTGTATAGCTGTTATTTAAAGAAAGACGGCTATAAGACTCAAAATTGCGGTTGGAAAATGGTTCTAGCAGCTTGTATAGCTGTTATGAAAAGGATGGCGTGTTCAAGACTCAAAATGGCGGCTGTAGAACGGTTCCAGCAGCTTGAATAGCTGTTATATTAAGGATGACGGCTATAACACTCATAATGGCGACTGAAGAGTGATTCCAGCAGCTTGTGAAGCTGTTATATAAAGGATGGCGGGTATAACACTCATAATGGCGGCTGTAGATGATTCCAGCAACTTGTATAGCTGTCGTAGAATGGATGGCGGCTACAAGACTCAAAATGGCAAATGGAGAATGGTTCTGGCACCTTGGCGGCTGTAGAATAGAACCAGCAGCTTGTATAGCTGTTATACAAAAGATGGCGGCTATAAGAGTCAAAATGGCGGCTGTAAAAAGCTTCCAGTAGCTTGCATATCTGCTATATAAAAAAAGGCGGCTATAAGACTCAAGATTGCGGCTGGAGAATGGTTCTAGCAGCTTGTATAGCTGTCATATAAAGGATGGCGGGTATAGGACTCAAAATGGCGGCAGTCCAATAGTTCCAGCAACTTTTATAGCTGTTACATTAAGGATGTCGTCTATAAGACTCAAAATGGCGGCTGTAGAACGGTTCCAGCAGCTTGCATAGCTGTTATATACAAGAAGGCGGCTATAAGACTCAAAATTGCGGCTGGAGAATGGTTCTAGCAGCTTGTATAGCTGTCATATAAGAGATGGCGGGTATAGGACTCAAAATGGCGGCTGTACAATAGTTCCAGCAGCTTTTATAGCTGTTACATTAAGGATATCGGCTATAAGACTCAAAATTGCGGCTGGAGAATGGTTCTAGCAGCTTGTATAGCTGTTATAAAAAGAATGGCGGGTTCAAGACTCAAAATGGCGGCTGTAGAACGGTAAAGAAAGACGGCTATAAGACTCAAAATTGCAGCTGGAGAATGGTTCCAGCAGCTTGTAAAGCTGTTATATAAAGGGTAACGACTCAAAATGGTGGCTGTAAAATGATTCCAGCAACCTGTGTTTCTGTCGTATAAAGGATGGCGGCTATAAGACTCAAAATGGCGGCTGTAGAATCGGTTCCAGCAGCTTGTATAGTTGTTATTTATAGAAAGACGGCTATAAGACTCAAAATTGCGGCTGGAGAATGGTTCTAGCAGCTTGTATAGCTGTTATAAAAAGGATGGCGGCTATAAGACTCAAAATGGCAGCTGTAGAACGGTTCCAGCAGCTTATTATAAATATAAAACAGCTGTTATTTAAAGAAAGACGGCTATAAGACTCAAAATTGCGGTTGGAAAATGGTTCTAGCAGCTTGTATAGCTGTTATGAAAAGGATGGCGTGTTCAAGACTCAAAATGGCGGCTGAAGAACGGTTCCAGCAGCTTATGAATAGCTGTTATATTAAGGATGACGGCTATAACACTCAAAATGGCGACTGAAGAGTGATTCCAGCAGCTTGTGAAGCTGTTATATAAAGGATGGCGGGTATAACACTCATAATGGCGGCTGTAGATGATTCCAGCAACTTGTATAGCTGTCGTAGAATGGATGGCGGCTACAAGACTCAAAATGGCAAATGGAGAATGGTTCTGGCACCTTGGCGGCTGTAGAATAGAACCAGCAGCTTGTATAGCTGTTATACAAAAGATGGCGGCTATAAGAGTCAAAATGGCGGCTGTAGAACGCTTCCAGTAGCTTGCATATCTGCTATATAAAGAAAGGCGGCTATAAGACTCAAGATTGCGGCTGGAGAATGGTTCTAGCAGCTTGTATAGCTGTCATATAAAGGATGGCGGGTATAGGACTCAAAATGGCGGCAGTCCAATAGTTCCAGCAGCTTTTATAGCTGTTACATTAAGGATGTCGTCTATAAGACTCAAAATGGCGGCTGTAGAACGGTTCCAGCAGCTTGCATAGCTGTTATATACAAGAAGGCGGCTATAAGACTCAAAATTGCGGCTGGAGAATGGTTCTAGCAGCTTGTATAGCTGTCATATAAGAGATGGCGGGTATAGGACTCAAAATGGCGGCTGTACAATAGTTCCAGCAGCTTTTATAGCTGTTACATTAAGGATGTCGGCTATAAGACTCAAAATGGAGCTGTAGAATGATTCCAGCAGCTTTTATGGATACTATATAAAGGTTGGCGTATATAAGATTCAAAATGGCGGATGTAGAATGGTTCCAGCAGTTTGTAAAGCTGTTATAAAAAGAATGGCGGGTATAACACTCATAATGGTGGCTGTAAAATGATTCCAGCAACCTGTGTTTCTGTCGTATAAAGGATGGCGGCTATAAGACTCAAAATGGCGGCTGTAGAACGGTTCCAGCAGCTTGTATAGCTGTTATTTAAAGAAAGACGGCTATAAGACTCAAAATTGCGGCTGGATAATGGTTCTAGCAGCTTGTATAGCTGTTATAAAAAGAATGGCGGGTTCAAGACTCAAAATGGCGGCTGTAGAACGGTAAAGAAAGACGGCTATAAGACTCAAAATTGCGGCTGGAGAATGGTTCCAGCAGCTTGTAAAGCTGTTATATAAAGGATGGCGGGTATAACACTCATAATGGTGGCTGTAAAATGATTCCAGCAACCTGTGTTTCTGTCGTATAAAGGATGGCGGCTATAAGACTCAAAATGGCGGCTGTAGAACGGTTCCAGCAACTTGTATAGTTGTTATTTATAGAAAGTCGGCTATAAGACTCAAAATTGGGGCTGGAGAATGGTTCTAGCAGCTTGTATAGCTGTTATAAAAAGGATGGCGGCTATAAGACTCAAAATGGCGGCTGTAGAACGGTTCCAGCAGCTTGTATAGCTGTTATTTAAAGAAAGACGGCTATAAGACTCAAAATTGCGGTTGGAAAATGGTTCTAGCAGCTTGTATAGCTGTTATGAAAAGGATGGCGTGTTCAAGACTCAAAATGGCGGCTGAAGAACGGTTCCAGCAGCTTGAATAGCTGTTATATTAAGGATGACGGCTATAACACTCATAATGGCGACTGAAGAGTGATTCCAGCAGCTTGTAAAGCTGTTATATAAAGGATGGCGGGTATAACACTCATAATGGCGGCTGTAGATGATTCCAGCAACTTGTATAGCTGTCGTAGAAAGGATGGCGGCTACAAGACTCAAAATGGCAAATGGAGAATGGTTCTGGCAGCTTGTATAGCTGTCATATAAAGGATGGCGGGTATAGGACTCAAAATGGCGGCTGTACAATAGTTCCAGCAGCTTTTATAGCTGTTACATTAAGGATGTCGGCTATAAGACTCAAAATGGCGGCTGTAGAACGGTTCCAGCAGCTTGCATAGCTGTTATATACAAGAAGGAGGCTATAAGACTCAAAATTGCGGCTGGAGAATGGTTCTAGCAGCTTGTATAGCTGTCATATAAAGGATGGCGGGTATAGGACTCAAAATGGCGGCTGTACAATAGTTCCAGCAGCTTTTATAGCTGTTACATTAAGGATGTCGGCTATAAGACTCAAAATGGAGCTGTAGAATGATTCCAGCAGCTTTTATGGATACTATATAAAGGTTGGCGTATATAAGATTAAAAATGGCGGATGTAGAATGGTTCCAGCAGTTTGTAAAGCTGTTATATAAAGGATGGCGGGTATAACACTCAAAATGGTGGCTGTAGAATGAGTCCAGCAACCTGTGTTTCTGTCGTATAAAGGATGGCGGCTATAAGACTCAAAATGGCGGCTGTAGAACGGTTCCAGCAGCTTGTATAGCTGTTATTTAAAGAAAGACGGCTATAAGACTCAAAATTGCGGCTGGAGAATGGTTCTAGCAGCTTGTATAGCTGTCATATAAGAGATGGCAGGTATAGGACTCAAAATGGTGGCTTGTCAATAGTTCCAGCAGCTTTTATAGCTGTTACATTAAGGATGTCGGTTATAAGACTCAAAATGGCGGCTGTAGAACGGTTCCAGCAGCTTGCATAGCTGTTATATTCAAGAAGGAGGCTATAAGACTCAAAATTGCGGCTGGAGAATGGTTCTAGCAGCTTGTATAGCTGTCATATAAAGGATGGCGGGTATAGGACTCAAAATGGCGGCTGTAAGGCGAAGGCAAGGTTTGACTTGAAGTGATTTATTGGGGCCGCAAGCCCGGTATTTATAGGAGAACTTTTACATTGGTCTTATGGCTAGTGTCCTTAACGGTACTTAAAGCTAGACATTATGCTTAAGTTCTAATTACTTATAATCTATCCCTAAAAGTATGTGCCCTAATCTTATCCCTAAAAGTATACTACACCTCCTTTTTTTAAAAAGAAAAATTTATATTTTTCTAACATCCTTTTTATGTTATTTTTATTCTATCTAAATGTACTGTTTGCTTTTTTGTTTTTATCATCCGCTTTTACTATATTATTGTTAGGACCTATGCTCTGTATTGTATATTTGCCTGTGTATTTGTTATCTAATTTATGTCCTGTATCATTTTTTAAAAGTATTTCTTGTCCTTCAGTTAGCGATACTTTTTTGTGTTTTTATCATATGTTTCTTTTTGTAATGCTTTAAATTTTTCGATAAGCAGTTTCGCTCTATTTTGTGCTATTTGTAATTTAAATTTTATTTCTTTATTGAAATCATCAATGTTGTAAATGGGTTCTACCGTTTCAGACGAGAATGGGACAGTTTTAGGATGTTTTGCAAAGACTAGTTCAAAAGGTGCATAACCATGTACGGTGGATGGAGTGGTGTTAAAGCAATATGTGAAGTATGCTAGATATTCATCCCAATCGTCTTTTTTTATGGATATATATGACCTGATGTATTCATTGAAAGTTCTATGACTTCTTTCTACTGTTCCAAGAGTTTGATGATGGTGCGCCGTGGAATTAATTTTAGTTATGTTAAAATTTTTGCAAATTTCTATTAGTATTCAATTCATATATTCTGTTCCCATGTCTGTTAGAATTGTTTTCACTGAACCGTAAATTAAAATGAATTTTTCGAATATTGCCTTTGCAACCGCTTTTGCACTTTTGTTTGGTATTGGTATTGATATGAGATATTTGGACAGATCGCAGATAATAGTAACTGCGTATTCATTACCGTTCATTGTTTTTGGTAATGGTCCAATTGTATCTATTATTATTGTGTCAAAAGTGGTTGCAGGGGTTGGTGTTATGACCAATGGGGAGTGGTTGTGTCTGGTTACTTTGGCTAGTTTGCACTTTTCGCAATTTTTGATGTATGTTGCAACATCCCGAGACATATTTTTCCAAAAGAAATCTCTTTTTATTTTTCCTAGTGTTCTGTTTACCCCGCAGTGACCTCCCTCTATTGGGTCATTATGATATTTATTTAATGTATTTCTTATTTCTTCTTTATTTGTTATAACTTTTACTTGGGGTAGAACTGCTATTTCTAAATGTTTTAATGTGTCTTTTCCTTTTTGTTTTAGTTCATTAGGTGTAAGTGACCTAAATAGTTTTTCTGACATGTCTATCTTCAGTTTATAGATTTTTTGAGCACCGGCTTCTTTTTCAAGCCTTGTAAGGAATCGATCTAGATATATTCTTGCACTAATGATCAAATCGCCTATGTTGAAGGAGAGTAATTTTTCTTTATTTTTGGTAATAAAACATTTGCATTTTTTGAATTTAATTTGCGCGTATTTTTTGGCTTCGCTAGGATTTATTATTTCATATATTCTTGGTGCTTCTATTCTGCTATTGTTAATTTTGTTTTCCTTATGTACTAATTTTTTTGTTTCTGATCTTGTTGCTACTTTAAGTATTTTATTAGTTTCTATGCTGCGAAATTTTCTTGTCCCCTGATGTATTCTATAGTAAAATCGAACTCTTCTAAATCTAGCCTTATTCTAGTAAGCTTTGACGATGGGTTTTTTAGAGAAAATAGGTATGTTAATGGCTGATGGTCAGTTCTGGGTAGTGGGAATGTATCCGCTACTAGTTGTTTGTTAATTTTTCTATAGTCAACTACCAATCTCCACCGTTTTTCTTTACTGCCAGGTAGCGCTTTTTTAGGAACCAATAAAATCGGACTATTGAACTCAGACATTGATGGTTCAATAATATCATCATTGATCAATTTGTCCACTTGTTTATTGATTTCGTTTTTTTGACTGTGTGCTATACTGTAGTTTTTGGTGTAGACTGGTGTTCTGTCTTTGAGTCTTAATTTTTGTTTATAGAAATTGTTGGACGATATTTGTTCAGATTCTATTGCGAATACATCATCAAATTCTGAGCATAATTTATGTAGAGGTTCTTTTACGAAATCGGGAAAATGGGGTGCTAGTTTGTTCATTATTGTGGATTTATGTTTTGAATCATGTTGTTTGTCTATTTTTAAGATTTCATAATCGGAAAGTTTTTCATTTAATAGGTTTATATTTGTAATTTGCACGTCTGTGTTGTTAGTATTTAATATGCGGACATATGGGTTAGTCTTAGAAGCAATAGTGTTTGCGACGAATACCCCCGGGTGTAATTCTTGATTAGGGATAAAGATGTTATTGTTGTTTGA
Organism: Drosophila paulistorum; assembly: GCA_018152135.1. Lineage (NCBI taxonomy): Eukaryota > Metazoa > Arthropoda > Insecta > Diptera > Drosophilidae > Drosophila > Drosophila paulistorum. Next base: position 124,966 of record JAECXG010000227.1, on the reverse strand, counting down.
GGATATTGTAATGCGTACAATTTTTTCTGTTCTAGGTGGGATATGGAATACATGTGTGTTTTGACTGATCCCTATATTGATTATAATTTTATATCTTGATTTATATGGATCTATTATCAATTTGTTGGTGGAATAATTGAGTGTGCAATTGAATTTTTTTATAAAGTCAAGCCCCAAGATTCCGTCACATGGGATGGGGAAATCATTTTCTATTACTTGGAAGGTGTGTACCGTTGAGAGGTTGCTGACCTTTAGTTTGGTTTCGCCTATTGTAAATAGGACGTCTTTGCCTATTCCACTAAGTTTTGTCCGTTTTTGTATGTTAACTGTATTGTCTTTTCTTAATATTTCTTGTTTTATTAGTGATACATCAGCTCCTGTGTCTAATAGTAATTTTATTGTCCCTACATCGTCAAAGTTTAAAGTTATGTAGCTATTAAGGTGAATTAAATTATATATTTTATTTGTTCGATTTTTTACACCAGAGGACTTTCGGAGTTTTCCGAATTTTCTTCTATATTTGTAAATCTAACGTTATTATTTTGTTGTGTTTTAGGAGGATAATTAGTTTTGGTATATCTATTGTTATAATTTCTTCGATTATAATTATTACTATAGTTATTGTAATTCCTAGTATTGTTATAGTTAGTATTATCATTTGGGTTTCTTTTTTGTAATTATTATTATAATTTCTATTATTATTGTATGAGTTCCTATTTGTGTAATTGTTTCTTTTAGTATAAAATACGCTGTGATCTTGTTCTATATTTGTAGATGTATTTACAAATTTAGCTATAACATCATTCATTTCAGTAAAATTGCCTGCTTCTATTATTGTTCTGACCTTTTCGTTATCGCAGTTCTTTATGATTGATTTCACTGCTGTTTGAGTGGCATATTTCTTTGCTGTTTCAGGGTTTACGTTGTCTGTTATGAATGCGCGTTTCAATGATTTAGTAAGATTTTCTATTTCTGACATAAATGAACTTGCGTTCTTGCCATTTTGTTTTAAATTCATTAATCTTGCCTCTGCTACCTGAACTGTTTCACCCTTAATTTCTTTCTTTAATGTTTGGATTATACCATTTATAGTGTTTTCATTAGTAACTAGTAGTCTAACGTCCCCTTTTAGTTTTGTTTTTATGACTTTAATAGCTGTTTCTTCATGTTCTGCTTTTATTTCGTTGATTAATTCCAGTGAATCTATGAAACTTTGAATTGTTTCTACTCCACCATCATACTCTTGAATCAGCTTAGAGGCTGTATTAAGAAATTCAATCTTTGTTTGCACCATCTTTGGTCTTGTATTATCTTGAATGTTTTCTGGGTTATCTTTTACACCTGATGTATCTTGAATGTCTCCTAGGTTATCTTTTACAGCTGGTTCTTCTGTGTCTTTTGCTATTAGAGGTTCAAAAGTTGCTTCTAGATTCGGATCTACCGGTATTGTGAATTTTATATTATGTTTTGTTGCTATACTTATTAGTTGTTTATTTAAACTATATATTAGCTCAGTAAAGCTTTTACTGCTAGATTCATTGCACATGTCTGTACTGCTACTCTTTATTCTATTATAACTGTCGAAGATAGTTTCAAGGTGCTTGTTTATGGTTTGAGGGTGTATATAAATTGTTTTATTTAGGCACTTGTATGCTTTCTGAAATTTTTCTTTCAATATTTCTATGTTCTGGTCCATTGAAATTATGTTACAATAATTTTGTTCTTTTAATTATTTCATTTTCTGATTCTCTATATTTTTTTGTTATTGTTTTTTTTTTCAAATTGTTTATAATTCTATTTTCTAATATTTAATTATTTCCAAAAAAAAATTTTTTGTAATTTTTCTTATAGGGTATTTAGACTTCGTTATTGGCCAGTTTTGATCTTGTTGAGCTTGCTGCGATCAGAAAGCTTTATGTGTGCTTGCAAGCTTTGTGAGTTTTACTTGAGCTTTTTTTCAAAAGTTTGCTTTGATCGCGGCAAGCTTTTCAAGTGTGCTTTTGTTGTTTGTGCACTTTTGACTGCACATGTTTGACATGTGCTCTTCTTTAGGGTATGTTGGGGTATATTAGCCTGTTTGTAATTTATTATTTAATTATCTATCTATATGTTGGTTTTTTTTTCGTTTTTGTGTAATTTTCATTTTAGTGTATATTTGAAAATATGTGATTTTTTTTTTCTTCTTTCTTTTGTTTCTAGGGTATTTTGGCAATGATAGACTTATTCAAATAAAGGAATTTATAAACAAAATATATTAAGATTTTTCCATTTTTGTTTTTGTGTATTTACATTAATTTATAGTGGCAGCGCAAAAATCGCCCCTTACCACAAAGGTGCTATTATGAGCACTCTTTTTTATTAATTATTGATTATTTTTTTTTTATTTATTGATTATTAAAACTCTGCTGTTGTTGCCGCCTTGCCTGCTGGTTTCTCTTGTGCGTTTTCTCCAACTTTCTTGCCGCACGTTGCTTCCTAAAGCGGACCAGGTGGCCGCCTCGGCGCTTTGGCCTTAGGACAAGGGGGATTGCCGTCAGCGCGTCCTCCTCTCGCCTCCTTCTTGCCAGCTCCGCTCGTACTGCAGGTTGCCTGGCTCGGTATTCCTCAATAGTCAGCGGCCGTGGTCCGTCCAGCGGGCAGTCCTCCAACGCCTTTTGTAGCGCTTCGTTGTCCTTTGGCATTGATACTTCAGCTAATCCTTTTTGTGTTTTTTTTTTTTTTTTACTTTTGCCTTTTTTGTATGGCTTGGATTTATTTTATTTTGCCTTTATTTTATTTGTTGCCGATAGTAGGCAGGATCGCCATGAAATAGGCGAAGGCAAGGTTTGACTTGAAGTGATTTATTGGGGCCGCAAGCCCGGTATTTATAGGAGAACGTTTACATTGGTCTTATGGCTAGTGTCCTTAACGGTACTTAAAGCTAGACATTATGCTTAAGTTCTAATTACTTATAATCTATCCCTAAAAGTATGTGCCCTAATCTTATCCCTAAAAGTATACTACAGTACAATAGTTCCAGCAGCTTTTATAGCTGTTACATTAAGGATGTCGGCTATAAGACTCAAAATGGAGCTGTAGAATGATTCCAGCAGCTTTTATGGACACTATATAAAGGTTGGCGTATATAAGATTCAAAATGGCGGATGTAGAATGGTTCCAGCAGTTTGTAAAGCTGTTATATAAAGGATGGCGGGTATAACACTCAAAATGGTGGCTGTAGAATGATTCCAGCAACTTGTATTTCTGTCGTATAAAGGATGGCGGCTATAAGACTCAAAATGGCGGCTGTAGAATAGTTCCAGCAACTTGAATTTCTGTTATAAAAAGGATTGTGGCTACACGACTTAAAATGACAGCTGTAGAATGGTTCCAGCAGCTTGTAAACCTGTTATCTAAATGGTGGCGGGTATAGGACTCAAAATGGTGGCTGTACAATAGTTTCAGCAGCTTTTATAGCTGTTACATTAAGGATGTATTTCCAGCAACTTGTATTTCTGTTATAAAAAGGATGGTGGCTACAAGACTCAAAATGACGGCTGTAGAATGGTTCCAGCAGCTTGTAAAGCTGTTGTAGAAAGGATGGCGGCTACAAGACTCAAAATGGCAAATGGAGAATGGTTCTGGCAGCTTGGCGGCTGTAGAATAGAACCAGCAGCTTGTATAGCTGTTATACAAAAGATGGCGGCTATAAGAGTCAAAATGGCGGCTGTAGAACGGTTCCAGCAGCTTGCATATCTGTTATATAAAGAAAGGCGGCTATAAGACTCAAAATTGGGGCTGGAGAATGGTTCTAGCAGCTTGTATAGCTGTCATATAAAGGATGGCGGGTATAGGACTCAAAATGACGGCTGTCCAATAGTTCCAGCAGCTTTTATAGCTGTAACATTAAGGATGTCGGCTGTAAGACTCAAAATGGCGGCTGTAGAACGGTTCCAGCAGCTTGTAAAACTGTTATATAAAGGATGGCGGCTATAAGACTCAAAATGGCAAATGGAGAATGGTTCCAGCAGCTTGGCGGTTGTAGAATGGTTCCAGCAGCTTGTAAAGCTGTTATATAAAGGATGGCAGGTATAACCCTCATAATGGCGGCTGCAGAATGATTCCAGCAACTTGTATTTCTGTCGTATAAAAAATAGCAGCTATAAGACTCAAAATGGTGGCTGTAGAACGGTTCCAGCAGCTTGCATAGTTGTTATTTAAAGAAAGGCGGCTATAAGACTCAAAATTGCGGCTGGAGAATGGTTCTGGCAGCTTGCATAGTTGTCATTTAAAGGATGTCGGGTATAGGACTCAAAATGGCGGCTGTCCAATAGTTCCAGCAGCTTTTATAGCTGTAACATTAAGGATGTCGGCTGTAAGACTCAAAATGGCGGCTGTAGAACGGTTCCAGCAGCTTGTAAAACTGTTATATAAAGGATGGCGGCTATAAAACTCAAAATTGCGGCTGGAGAATAGTTCTGGCAGCTTGCATAGTTGTCATTTAAAGGATGTCGGGTATAGGACTCAAAATGGCGGCTGTCCAATAGTTCCAGCAGCTTTTATAGCTGTTACATTAAGGATGTCGGCTATAAGACTCAAAATAACGGCTGTAGCACGGTTCCAGCAGCTTGCATAGCTGTTATATCTAAGAAGGCAGCTATAAGACTCAAAATTTCGGCTGGAGAATGGTTCTAGCAGCTTGTATAGCCGTCATAAAGGATGGCGGGTATAGGACTCAAAATGGCGGCTGTCCAATAGTTCCAGCAGCTTTTATAGCTGTAACATTAAGGATGTCGGCTGTAAGACTCAAAATGGCGGCTGTAGAACGGTTCCAGCAGCTTGTAAAACTGTTATATAAAGGATGGCGGCTGTAAGACTCAAAATGGCAAATGGAGAAAGGTTCCAGCAGCTTGGCGGTTGTAGAATGGTTCCAGCAGCTTGTAAAGCTGTTATATAAAGGATGGCGGGTATAACCCTCATAATGGCGGCTGCAGAATGATTCCAGCAACTTGTATTTCTGTCGTATAAAAAATAGCGGCTATAAGACTCAAAATGGCGGCTGTAGAACGGTTCCAGCAGCTTGCATAGTTGTTATTTAAAGAAAGGTGGCTATAAGACTTAAAATTGCGGCTGGAGAATGGTTCTGGCAGCTTGCATAGTTGTCATTTAAAGGATGTCGGCTATAAGACTCAAAATGGCGGTTGTGGAATGGTTCCAGCAGCTTGCTTAGCTGTTATATAAAGGATGGCGGGTATAAGACTCAAAATGGCGGCTGTACAAAAGTTTTACCAGCTTTTGTAGCTGTTACATTAAGAATGTCGGCTATTAGACTCAAAATGGCGGCTGTGGAATGGTTCCAGCAGCTTGCTTAGCTGTTTTATAAAGGATGGCGGCTATAGGAGAATGGAGAATGGTTCTAGCAGCTTGGCGGCTGTAGAATAGATCCAGCATTTTGTATAGCTATTGTATAAAAGATGGCGGCTATAAAAGTCATAATGGCGGCTGTAGAACGGTTCCAGCAGCTTGCATAGTTGTTATTTAAAGAAAGGCGGCTATAAGACTCAAAATTGCGGCTGAAGAATGGTTCTAGCAGTTTGTATAGCTGTCATTTAAAGGATGTTGGCTATAAGACTCAAAATGGCGGTTGTGGAATGGTTCCAGCAGCTTGCTAAGCTGTTATATAAAGGATGGCGGGTATAAGACTCAAAATGGCGGGTGTATAATAGTTCCAGCAGCTTTTATAGCTGTTACATTAAGGATGTCGGCTATAAGACTCAAAATGGCGGCTGTAGAATAGATCCAGCAACTTGTATAGCTGTTATATAAAAGATGGCGGCTAAAAAAGTCAAAATAGCAAATGGAGATCCAGCAGCTTGTATAGCTGTTATATAAAAGATGGCGGTTATAAGAGTCAAAATGGCGGCTGTAGAACGGTTCCAGCAGCTTGCAAAGCTGTTATATACAAGACGGCGGCTACAAGACTCAAAATGGCGGATAAAGAATGGTTCCAGCAGCTTGTAAAGCTGTTGTATAAGGATGGCGATTATAAGACTCAAAATGACGGCTGTACAAAAGTTTTACCAGCTTTTATAGCTGTTACATTAAGAATGTCGGCTATAAGACTCAAAATGGCGGCTGTGGAATGGTTCCAGCAGCTTGCTTAGATGTTTTATAAAGGATGGCGGCTATAGGAGAATGGAGAATGGTTCTAGCAGCTTGGCGGCTGTAGAATAGATCCAGCAACTTGTATAGCTATTATATAAAAGATGGCGGCTATAAAAGTCATAATGGCGGCTGTAGAACGGTTCCAGCAGCTTGCATAGCTGTTGTATAAAAAAAGGCGGCTATAAGACTCAAAATTGCGGCTGATGAATGGTTCTATCAGTTTGTATAGCTGTCATTTAAAGGATGTCGGCTATAAGACTCAAAATGGCGGTTGTGGAATGGTTCCAGCAGCTTGCTTAGCTGTTATATAAAGGATGGCGGGTATAAGACCCAAAATGGCGGGTGTATAATAGTTCCAGCAGCTTTTATAGCTGTTACATTAAGGATGTCGGCTATAAGACTCAAAATGGCGGCTGTAGAATAGATCCAGCAACTTGTATAGCTGTTATATAAAAGATGGCGGCTATAAAAGTCAAAATAGCAAATGGAGATCCAGCAGCTTGTATAGCTGTTATATAAAAGATGGCGGCTATAAGAGTCAAAATGGCGGCTGTAGAACGGTTCCAGCAGCTTGCATAGCTGTTATATACAAGAAGGCGGCTGTAAGACTCAAAATTGCGGCTAGAGCAGTTTTTATAAACAGCAGCTTTTATAGCTGTTACATTAAGGTTGTCGGCTATAAGACTTAAAATGACGGCTGTAGAATGGTTCCAGCAGCTTGTAAAGCTGTTATATAAAGGATGGCGGATATAAGACTCAAAATGGCAAATGGAGAATGGTTCCAGCAGCTTGGTGGCTGTAGATTGGTTCCAGCAGCTTGTAAAGCTGTTATATAAAGGATGGCGGGTATAACGATCATAATGGCGGCTGCAAAATAATTCCAGCAACTTGTATTTCTGTCGTATAAAGGATGGCGGCTATAAGACTCAAAATGGCGGCTGTAGAACGCTTCCAGTAGCTTGCATATCTGTTATATAAAGAAAGCGTTTACAAATTAAAGTTTGGGGTGGGGGGGGGTTTTTTCGCAGCTTGTTTGGCTTCAAAAAAAGGATGGCGGGTATAGGACTCAAAATGGCGGCAGTCCAATAGTTCCAGCAGCTTTTATAGCTGTTACATTAAGGATGTCGTCTATAAGACTCAAAATGGCGGCTGTAGAACGGTTCCAGCAGCTTGCATAGCTGTTATATACAAGAAGGCGGCTATAAGACTCAAAATTGCGGCTGGAGAATGGTTCTAGCAGCTTGTATAGCTGTCATATAAGAGATGGCGGACTCAAAGTGGCGGCTGTACAATAGTTCCAGCAGCTTTTATAGCTGTTACATTAAGGATGTCGGCTATAAGACTCAAAATGGAGTTGTAGAATGATTCCAGCAGCTTTTATGGATACTATAAAAAGGTTGGCGTATATAAAATTCAAAATGGCGGATGTAGAAAAATTTTACCAGTTTTTAAAAATCTGTTATATAAAGGATGGCGGGTATAACACTCAAAATGGTGGCTGTAGAATGATTCCAGCAACTTATATTTCTGTCGTATAAAGGATGGCGGCTATAAGACTCAAAATGGCGGGTATAGAATATTCCAGCAGCTTTTATAGCTGTTACATTAAGGATGTCGGCTATAAGACTAAAAAAGAGTTGTAGAATGATTTCAGCAGCTTTTTTTGGTATTATAAAAAGGTTGGCGTATATAAGATTCAAAATGGCGGATGTAGAATGGTTCCAGCAGTTTGTAAAAGCTGTTATATAAAGAATGGCGGGTATAACACTCAAAATGGTGGCTAGTAGAATGATTCCAGCAACTTGTATTTCTGTCGGTATAAAGGATGGCGGCTATAAGACTCAAAATGGCGGCTGTAGAATAGTTCCAGCAACTTGAATTTCTGTTAAAAAAAAGAAATTGTGGCTACACGACTTAAAATGACAGCTCTAGAATGGTTCCAGCAGCTTGTAAACCTGTTATCTAAATGGTGGCGGGTATAGGACTCAAAATGGCGGCTGTACAATAGTTTCAGCAGCTTTTATAGCTGTTACATTAAGGGTGTCGGCTATAAGACTCAAAATGACGGCTGTAGAACGGTTCCGGCAGCTTGCATAACTGTTATATACAAGAAGGCGGCTATAAGACTCGAAATGGCGGCTGTAGAACGGTAAAGAAAGACGGCTATAAGACTCAAAATAACGGCTGGAGAATGGTTCCAGCAGCTTGTAAAGCTGTTATATAAAGGATGGCGGGTATAACACTCATAATGGTGGCTGTAAAATGATTCCAGCAACCTGTGTTTCTGTCGTATAAAGGATGGCGGCTATAAGACTCAAAATGGCGGCTGTAGAACGGTTCCAGCAGCTTGAATAGCTGTTATATTAAGGATGACGGCTATAACACTCATAATGGCGACTGTAGAGTGATTCCAGCAACTTGTGTTTCTGTTATATAAAGGACGGTGGCTACAAGACTCAAAATGACGGCTTAAGAACGGTTCCATAAAGCTGTTGTGAACTGTTATAAAGGATGCCGTTCTTTAGGCTCAAAACGTCGGCTGTAAAATGTTCAGCAGCTTGTGAAGCTGTTATATAAAGGATGGCGGGTATAACACTCATAATGGCGGCTGTAGATGATTCCAGCAACTTGTATAGCTGTCGTAGAAAGGATGGCGGCTACAAGACTCAAAATGGCAAATGGAGAATGGTTCTGGCAGCTTGGCGGCTGTAGAATAGAACCAGCAGCTTGTTATAAAAAAGCTGTTATACAAAAGATGGCGGCTATAAGAGTCAAAATGGCGGCTGTAGAACGCTTCCAGCAGCTTGCATATCTGTTATATAAAGAAAGGCGGCTATAAGACTCAATATTGCGGCTGGAGAATGGTTCTAGCAGCTTGTATAGCTGTCATATAAAGGATAGCGGGTATAGGACTCAAAATAGCGGCAGTCCAATAGTTCCAGCAGCTTTTATAGCTGTTACATTAAGGATGTCGTCTATAAGACTCAAAATGGCGGCTGTAGAACGGTTCCAGCAGCTTGCATAGCTGTTATATACAAGGAAGGCGGCTATAAGACTCAAAATTGCGGCTGGAGAATGGTTCTAAGGCGGCTGTCATATAAGAGCTTTGTATAGCTGTAAATTAAGGATGGCGGCTATAAGAGTCAAAATGGCGGCAGTAGAACGCTTCCAGCAGCTTGCATATCTGTTATATAAGAGAAAGGCGGCTATAAGACTCAATATTGGCGGCTGGAGAATGGTTCTAGCAGCTTTTATAGCTGTCATATAAAGGATGGCGGGTATAGGACTCAAAATAGCGGCAGTCCAATAGTTCCAGCAGCTTTTATAGCTGTTACATTAAGGATGGTCGTCTATAAGACTCAAAATGGCGGCTGTAGAACGGTTCCAGCAGCTTGCATAGCTGTTATATACAAGAAGGCGGCTATAAGACTCAAAATTGCGGCTGGAGAATGGTTCTAGCAGCTTGTATAGCTGTCATATAAGAGATTGCGGGGTTAAGGACTCAAAATGGCGGCTGTAGAATGGTTCCAGCAGCTTGTATAGCTGTTATATTAAGGATGGCGGCTATAAACTCAAAATTGCGGCTGGAGAATGGTTCACTCAAAATGGTGGCTGTAGAATGATTCCAGCAACTTGTATTTCTGTCGTATAAAGGATGGCGGCTATAAGACTCAAAATGGCGGCTGTAGAATAGTTCCAGCAACTTGAATTTCTGTTATAAAAAAGATTGTGGCTACACGACTTAAAATGACAGCTCTAGAATGGTTCCAGCAGCTTGTAAACCTGTTATCTAAATGGTGGCGGGTATAGGACTCAAAATAGCGGCTGTACAATAGTTTCAGCAGCTTTTATAGCTGTTACATTAAGGGTGTCGGCTATAAGACTCAAAATGACGGCTGTAGAACGGTTCCGGCAGCTTGCATAACTGTTATATACAAGAAGGCGGCTATAAGACTCGAAATGGCGGCTGTAGAACGGTAAAGAAAGACGGCTATAAGACTCAAAATTGCGGCTGGAGAATGGTTCCAGCAGCTTGTAAAGCTGTTATATAAAGGATGGCGGGTATAACACTCATAATGGTGGCTGTAAAATGATTCCAGCAACCTGTGTTTCTGTCGTATAAAGGATGGCGGCTATAAGACTCAAAATGGCGGCTGTAGAACGGTTCCAGCAGCTTGAATAGCTGTTATATTAAGGATGACGGCTATAACACTCATAATGGCGACTGTAGAGTGATTCCAGCAACTTGTGTTTCCGTTATATAAAGGACGGTGGCTACAAGACTCAAAATGACGGCTTAAGAACGGTTCCATAAGCTTGTGAAGCTGTTATATAAAGGATGCCGTTCTTTAGGCTCAAAACGTCGGCTGTAAAATGACTTCAGCAGCTTGTGAAGCTGTTATATAAAGGATGGCGGTTATAACACTCATAATGGCGGCTGTAGATGATTCCAGCAACTTGTATAGCTGTCGTAGAAAGGATGGCGGCTACAAGACTCAAAATGGCAAATGGAGAATGGTTCTGGCAGCTTGGCGGCTGTAGAATAGAACCAGCAGCTTGTATAGCTGTTATACAAAAGATGGCGGCTATAAGAGTCAAAATGGCGGCTGTAGAACGCTTCCAGCAGCTTGCATATCTGTTATATAAAGAAAGGCGGCTATAAGACTCAATATTGCGGCTGGAGAATGGTTCTAGCAGCTTGTATAGCTGTCATATAAAGGATAGCGGGTATAGGACTCAAAATAGCGGCAGTCCAATAGTTCCAGCAGCTTTTATAGCTGTTACATTAAGGATGGCGGCTATAAGAGTCAAAATGGCGGCTGTAGAACGCTTCCAGCAGCTTGCATATCTGTTATATAAAGAAAGGCGGCTATAAGACTCAATATTGCGGCTGGAGAATGGTTCTAGCAGCTTGTATAGCTGTCATATAAAGGATGGCGGGTATAGGACTCAAAATAGCGGCAGTCCAATAGTTCCAGCAGCTTTTATAGCTGTTACATTAAGGATGTCGTCTATAAGACTCAAAATGGCGGCTGTAGAACGGTTCCAGCAGCTTGCATAGCTGTTATATACAAGAAGGCGGCTATAAGACTCAAAATTGCGGCTGGAGAATGGTTCTAGCAGCTTGTATAGCTGTCATATAAGAGATGGCGGGTATAGGACTCAAAATGGCGGCTGTCCAATAGTTCCAGCAGCTTTTATAGCTGTAACATTAAGGATGGCGGCTATAAGAGTCAAAATGGCGGCTGTAGAACGCTTCCAGCAGCTTGCATATCTGTTATATAAAGAAAGGCGGCTATAAGACTCAATATTGCGGCTGGAGAATGGTTCTAGCAGCTTGTATAGCTGTCATATAAAGGATGGCGGGTATAGGACTCAAAATAGCGGCAGTCCAATAGTTCCAGCAGCTTTTATAGCTGTTACATTAAGGATGTCGTCTATAAGACTCAAAATGGCGGCTGTAGAACGGTTCCAGCAGCTTGCATAGCTGTTATATACAAGAAGGCGGCTATAAGACTCAAAATTGCGGCTGGAGAATGGTTCTAGCAGCTTGTATAGCTGTCATATAAGAGATGGCGGGTATAGGACTCAAAATGGCGGCTGTACAATAATTCCAGCAGCTTTTATAGCTGTTACATTAAGGATGTCGGCTATAAGACTCAAAATGGCGGCTGTAGAACGGTTCCAGCAGCTTGCATAGCTGTTATATTCAAGAAGGAGGCTATAAGACTCAAAATTGCGGCTGGAGAATGGTTCTAGCAGCTTGTACAGCTGTCATATAAAGGATGGCGGGTATAGGACTCAAAATGGCGGCTGTAAGGCGAAGGCAAGGTTTGACTTGGAGGGATTTATTGGGGCCGCAAGCCCGGTATTTATAGGAGAACTTTTACATTGGTCTTATGGCTAGTGTCCTTAACGGTACTTAAAGCTAGACATTATGCTTAAGTTCTAATTACTTATAATCTATCCCTAAAAGTATGTGCCCTAATCTTATCCCTAAAAGTATACTACACCTCCTTTTTTAAAAAGAAAAATTTATATTTTTCTAACATCCTTTTTATGTTATTTTTATTCTATCTAAATGTACTGTTTGCTTTTGTTTTTATCATCCGCTTTTTCTATATTATTGTTAGGACCTATGCTCTGTATTGTATATTTGCCTGTGTATTTGTTATCTAATTTATGTCCTGTACCATTTTTTAAAAGTATTTCTTGTCCTTCAGTTAGCGATACTTTTTTTTGTGTTTTTATCATATGTTTCTTTTTGTAATGCTTTAAATTTTTCGATAAGCAGTTTCGCTCTATTTTGTGCTGTTTGTAATTTAAATTTTATTTCTTTATTGAAATCATCAATGTTGTAAATGGGTTCTACCGTTTCAGACGAGAATGGTACAGTTTTAGGCTGTTTTGCAAAGACTAGTTCAAAAGGTGCATAACCATGTACGGTGGATGGAGTGGTGTGAAGTATGCTAGATATTCATCCCAATCGTCTTTTTATGGATATATATGACCTGATGTATTCATTGAAAGTTCTATGGCTTCTTTCTACTGTTCCAAGAGTTTGATGATGGTGCGCCGTGGAGTTAATTTTAGTTATGTTAAAATTTTTGCAAAGTTCTATTAGTATTGAATTCATATATTCTGTTCCCATGTCTGTTAGAATTGTTTTCACTGAACCGTAAATTAAAATGAATTTTTCGAATATTGCCTTTGCAACCGCTTTTGCACTTTTGTTTGGTATTGGTATTGATATGAGATATTTGGACAGATCGCAGATAATAGTAACTGCGTATTCATTACCGTTCATTGTTTTTGGTAATGGTCCAATTGTATCTATTATTATTGTGTCAAAAGTGGTTGCAGGGGTTGGTGTTATGACCAATGGGGAGTGGTTGTGTCTGGTTACTTTGGCTAGTTTGCACTTTTCGCAATTTTTGATGTATGTTGCAACATCCCGAGACATATTTTTCCAAAAGAAATCTCTTTTTATTTTTCCTAGTGTTCTGTTTACCCCGCAGTGACCTCCCTCTATTGGGTCATTATGATATTTATTTAATGTATTTCTTATTTCTTCTTTATTTGTTATAACTTTTACTTGGGGTAGAACTGCTATTTCTAAATGTTTTAATGTGTCTTTTCCTTTTTGTTTTAGTTCATTAGGTGTAAGTGACCTAAATAGTTTTTCTGACATGTCTATCTTCAGTTTATAGATTTTTTGAGCACCGGCTTCTTTTTCAAGCCTTGGAAGGAATCGATCTAGATATATTCTTGCACTAATGATCAAATCGCCTATGTTGAAGGAGAGTAATTTTTCTTTATTTTTGGTAATAAAACATTTGCATTTTTTGAATTTAATTTGCGCGTATTTTTTGGCTTCGCTAGGATTTATTATTTCATATATTCTTGGTGCTTCTATTCTGCTATTGTTAATTTTGTTTTCCTTATGTACTAATTTTTTTGTTTCTGATCTTGTTGCTACTTTAAGTATTTTATTAGTTTCTATGCTGCGAAATTTTCTTGTCCCCTGATGTATTCTATAGTAAAATCGAACTCTTCTAAATCTAGCCTTATTCTAGTAAGCTTTGACGATGGGTTTTTTAGAGAAAATAGGTATGTTAATGGCTGATGGTCAGTTCTGGGTAGTGGGAATGTATCCGCTACTAGTTGTTTGTTAATTTTTCTATAGTCAACTACCAATCTCCACCGTTTTTCTTTACTGCCAGGTAGCGCTTTTTTAGGAACCAATAAAATCGGACTATTGAACTCAGACATTGATGGTTCAATAATATCATCATTGATCAATTTGTCCACTTGTTTATTGATTTCGTTTTTTTGACTGTGTGCTATACTGTAGTTTTTGGTGTAGACTGGTGTTGTGTCTTTGAGTCTTAATTTTGTTTATAGAAATTGTTGGACGATATTTGTTCAGATTCTATTGCGAATACATCATCAAATTCTGAGCATAATTTATGTAGAGGTTCTTTTACGAAATCGGGAAAATGGGGTGCTAGTTTGTTCATTATTGTGGATTTATGTTTTGAATCATGTTGTTTGTCTATTTTTAAGATTTCATAATCGGAAAGTTTTTCATTTAATAGGTTTATATTTGTAATTTGCACGTCTGTGTTGTTAGTATTTAATATGCGGACATATGGGTTAGTCTTAGAAGCAATAGTGTTTGCGACGAATACCCCGGGTGTAATTCTTGATTAGGGATAAAGATGTTATTGTTGTTTGAGGATATTGTAATGCGTACAATTTTTTCTGTTCTAGGTGGGATATGGAATACATGTGTGTTTTGACTGATCCCTATATTGATTATAATTTTATATCTTGATTTATATGGATCTATTATCAATTTGTTGGTGGAATAATTGAGTGTGCAATTGAATTTTTTTATAAAGTCAAGCCCCAAGATTCCGTCACATGGGATGGGGAAATCATTTTCTATTACTTGGAAGGTGTGTACCGTTGAGAGGTTGCTGACCTTTAGTTTGGTTTCGCCTATTGTAAATAGGACGTCTTTGCCTATTCCACTAAGTTTTGTCCGTTTTTGTATGTTAACTGTATTGTCTTTTCTTAATATTTCTTGTTTTATTAGTGATACATCAGCCCCTGTGTTTAATAGTAATTTTATTGTCCCTACATCGTCAAAGTTTAAAGTTATGTAGCTATTAAGGTTGCAATTTAAATTATATATTTTATTTGTTCGATTTTTTACACCAGAGGACTTTCGGAGTTTTCCGAATTTTCTTCTATATTTGTAAATCTAACGTTATTATTTTGTTGTGTTTTAGGAGGATAATTAGTTTTGGTATATCTATTGTTATAATTTCTTCGATTATAATTATTACTATAGTTATTGTAATTCCTAGTATTGTTATAGTTAGTATTATCATTTGGGTTTCTTTTTTTGTAATTATTATTATAATTTCTATTATTATTGTATGAGTTCCTATTTGTGTAATTGTTTCTTTTAGTATAAAATACGCTGTGATCTTGTTCTATATTTGTAGATGAATTTACAAATTTAGCTATAACATCATTCATTTCAGTAAAATTGCCTGCTTCTATTATTGTTCTGACCTTTTCGTTATCGCAGTTCTTTATGATTGATTTCACTGCTGTTTGAGTGGCATATTTCTTTGCTGTTTCAGGGTTTACGTTGTCTGTTATGAATGCGCGTTTCAATGATTTAGTAAGATTTTCTATTTCTGACATAAATGAACTTGCGTTCTTGCCATTTTGTTTTAAATTCATTAATCTTGCCTCTGCTACCTGAACTGTTTCACCCTTAATTTCTTTCTTTAATGTTTGGATTATACCATTTATAGTGTTTTCATTAGTAACTAGTAGTCTAACGTCCCCTTTTAGTTTTGTTTTTATGACTTTAATAGCTGTTTCTTCATGTTCTGCTTTTATTTCGTTGATTAATTCCAGTGAATCTATGAAACTTTGAATTGTTTCTACTCCACCATCATACTCTTGAATCAGCTTAGAGGCTGTATTAAGAAATTCAATCTTTGTTTGCACCATCTTTGGTTTTGTATTATCTTGAATGTTTTCTGGGTTATCTTTTACACCTGATGTATCTTGAATGTCTCCTAGGTTATCTTTACAGCTGGTTCTTCTGTGTCTTTTGCTATTAGAGGTTCAAAAGTTGCTTCTAGATTCGGATCTACCGGTAATTGTGTGTAATTTTATATTATGTTTTGTTGCTATACTTATTAGTTGTTTATTTAAACTATATATTAGCTCAGTAAAGCTTTTACTGCTAGATTCATTGCACATGTCTGTACTGCTACTCTTTATTCTATTATAACTGTCGAAGATAGTTTCAAGGTGCTTGTTTATGGTTTGAGGGTGTATATAAATTGTTTTATTTAGGCACTTGTATGCTTTCTGAAATTTTTCTTTCAATATTTCTATGTTCTGGTCCATTGAAATTATGTTACAATAATTTTGTTCTTTTAATTATTTCATTTTCTGATTCTCCTATATTTTTTTTTTATTGTTTTTTTTTTTCAAATTGTTTATAATTCTATTTTCTAATATTTAATTATTTCCAAAAAAAAATTTTTGTAATTTTTCTTATAGGGTATTTAGACTTCGTTATTGGCCAGTTTTGATCTTGTTGAGCTTGCTGCGATCAGAAAGCTTTATGTGTGCTTGCAAGCTTTGTGAGTTTTACTTGAGCTTTTTTTCAAAAGTTTGCTTTGATCGCGGCAAGCTTTTCAAGTGTGCTTTTGTTGTTTGTGCACTTTTGACTGCACATGTTTGACATGTGCTCTTCTTTAGGGTATGTTGGGGTATATTAGCCTGTTTGTAATTTATTATTCAATTATCTATGTATATGTTGGTTTTTTTTTCGTTTTTGTGTAATTTTCATTTTAGTGTATATTTGAAAATATGTGATTTTTTTTTTCTTCTTTCTTTTGTTTCTAGGGTATTTTGGCAATGATAGACTTATTCAAATAAAGGAATTTATAAACAAAATATATTAAGATTTTTGCATTTTATTTCATTTTTCTTTGTGTTTTTTTTTGGTTTTTGTGTATTTACATTAATTTATAGTGGCAGCGCAAAATCGCCTCTTACCACAAAGGTGCTATTATGAGCACTCTTTTTTATTAATTATTGATTATTTTTTTTATTTATTGATTATTAAAACTCTGCTGTTGTTGCCGCCTTGCCTGCTGGTTTCTCTTGTGCGTTTTCTCCAACTTTCTTGCACGCTTCTGCCCAGGGTGGTGGCGGGTTGCTGTTGATTTGCGCCAGTAGAGCCGCACGTTGCTTCCTAAAGCGGACCAGGTGGCCGCCTCGGCGCTTTGGCCTTAGGACAAGGGGGGATTGCCGTCAGCGCGTCCTCCTCTCGCCTCCTTCTTGCCAGCTCCGCTCGTACTGCAGGTTGCCTGGCTCGGTATTCCTCAATAGTCAGCGGCCGTGGTCCGTCCAGCGGGCAGTCCTCCAACGCCTTTTGTAGCGCTTCGTTGTCCTTTGGCATTGATACTTCAGCTAATCCTTTTGTGTTTTTTTTTTTTTTTTTTACTTTTGCCTTTTTGTATGGCTTGGATTTATTTTATTTTGCCTTTATTTTATTTGTTGCCGATAGTAGGCAGGATCGCCATGAAATAGGCGAAGGCAAGGTTTGACTTGAAGTGATTTATTGGGGCCGCAAGCCCGGTATTTATAGGAGAACGTTTACATTGGTCTTATGGCTAGTGTCCTTAACGGTACTTAAAGCTAGACATTATGCTTAAGTTCTAATTACTTATAATCTATCCCTAAAAGTATGTGCCCTAATCTTATCCCTAAAAGTATACTACAGTACAATAGTTCCAGCAGCTTTTATAGCTGTTACATTAAGGATGTCGGCTATAAGACTCAAAAATGGAGCTGTAGAATGATTCCAGCAGCTTTTATGGACACTATATAAAGGTTGGCGTATATAAGATTCAAAATGGCGGATGTAGAATGGTTCCAGCAGTTTGTAAAGCTGTTATATAAAGGATGGCGGGTATAACACTCAAAATGGTGGCTGTAGAATGATTCCAGCAACTTGTATTTCTGTCGTATAAAGGATGGCGGCTATAAGACTCAAAATGGCGGCTGTAGAATAGTTCCAGCAACTTGAATTTCTGTTATAAAAAGGATTGTGGCTACACGACTTAAAATGACAGCTGTAGAATGGTTCCAGCAGCTTGTAAACCTGTTATCTAAATGGTGGCGGGTATAGGACTCAAAATGGCGGCTGTACAATAGTTTCAGCAGCTTTTATAGCTGTTACATTAAGGATGTATTTCCAGCAACTTGTATTTCTGTTATAAAAAGGATGGTGGCTACAAGACTCAAAATGACGGCTGTAGAATGGTTCCAGCAGCTTGTTGTCAAGACTCAAAATGGCAAATGGAGAATGGTTCTGGCAGCTTGGCGGCTGTAGAATAGAACCAGCAGCTTGTATAGCTGTTATACAAAAGATGGCGGCTATAAGAGTCAAAATGGCGGCTGTAGAACGGTTCCAGCAGCTTGCATATCTGTTATATAAAGAAAGGCGGCTATAAGACTCAAAATTGGGGCTGGAGAATGGTTCTAGCAGCTTGTATAGCTGTCATATAAAGGATGGCGGGTATAGGACTCAAAATGGCGGCTGTCCAATAGTTCCAGCAGCTTTTATAGCTGTAACATTAAGGATGTCGGCTGTAAGACTCAAAATGGCGGCTGTAGAACGGTTCCAGCAGCTTGTAAAACTGTTATATAAAGGATGGCGGCTATAAGACTCAAAATGTCAAATGGAGAATGGTTCTAGCAGCTTGGCGGCTGTAGAATAGATCCACCAACTTGTATAGCTGTTATATAAAAGATGGCGGCTATAAAAGTCAAAACAGCAAATGGAGATCCAGCAGCTTGTATAGCTGTTATATAAAAGATGGCGGCTATAAGAGTCAAAATGGCGGCTGTAGAATGGTTCCAGCAGCTTGTAAAGCTGTTATATAAAGGATGGCGGGTATAACTCTCATAATGGCGGCTGCAGAATGATTCCAGCAACTTGTATTTCTGTCGTATAAAAAATAGCAGCTATAAGACTCAAAATGGCGGCTGTAGAACGGTTCCAGCAGCTTGCATAGTTGTTATTTAAAGAAAGGCGGCTATAAGACTCAAAATTGCGGCTGGAGAATGGTTCTGGCAGTTTGCATAGTTGTCATTTAAAGGATGTCCGGTATAGGACTCAAAATGGCGGCTGTCCAATAGTTCCAGCAGCTTTTATAGCTGTAACATTTAGGATGTCGGCTGTAAGACTCAAAATGGCGGCTGTAGAACGGTTCCAGCAGCTTGTAAAACTGTTATATAAAGGATGGCGGCTATAAGACTCAAAATTGCGGCTGGAGAATGGTTCTGGCAGCTTGCATAGTTGTCATTTAAAGGATGTCGGGTATAGGACTCAAAATGGCGGCTGTCCAATAGTTCCAGCAGCTTTTATAGCTGTTACATTAAGGATGTCGGCTATAAGACTCAAAATAACGGCTGTAGCACGGTTCCAGCAGCTTGCATAGCTGTTATATCTAAGAAGGCAGCTATAAGACTCAAAATTTCGGCTGGAGAATGGTTCTAGCAGCTTGTATAGCTGTCATAAAGGATGGCGGGTATAGGACTCAAAATGGCGGCTGTCCAATAGTTCCAGCAGCTTTTATAGCTGTAACATTAAGGATGTCGGCTGTAAGACTCAAAATGGCGGCTGTAGAACGGTTCCAGCAGCTTGTAAAACTGTTATATAAAGGATGGCGGCTGTAAGACTCAAAATGGCAAATGGAGAATGGTTCCAGCAGCTTGGCGGCTGTAGATTGGTTCCAGCAGCTTGTAAAGCTGTTATATAAAGGATGGCGGGTATAACGCTCATAATGGCGGCTGCAAAATAATTCCAGCAACTTGTATTTCTGTCGTATAAAAAATAGCGGCTATAAGACTCAAAATGGCGGCTGTAGAACGGTTCCAGCAGCTTGCATAGTTGTTATTTAAAGAAAGGCGGCTATAAGACTCAAAATTGCGGCTGGAGAATGGTTCTGGCAGCTTGCATAGTTGTCATTTAAATGATGTCGGCTATAAGACTCAAAATGGCGGTTGTGGAATGGTTCCAGCAGCTTGTAAAGCTGTTGTATAAAGGATGGCGATTATAAGACTCAAAATGACGGCTGTACAAAAGTTTTACCAGCTTTTATAGCTGTTACATTAAGAATGTCGGCTATAAGACTCAAAATGGCGGCTGTGGAATGGTTCCAGCAGCTTGCTTAGCTGTTTTATAAAGGATGGCGGCTATAGGAGAATGGAGAATGGTTCTAGCAGCTTGGCGGCTGTAGAATAGATCCAGCAACTTGTATAGCTATTATATAAAAGATGGCGGCTATAAAAGTCATAATGGCGGCTGTAGAACGGTTCCAGCAGCTTGCATAGCTGTTGTATAAAAAAAGGCGGCTATAAGACTCAAAATTGCGGCTGATGAATGGTTCTATCAGTTTGTATAGCTGTCATTTAAAGGATGTCGGCTATAAGACTCAAAATGGCGGTTGTGGAATGGTTCCAGCAGCTTGCTTAGCTGTTATATAAAGGATGGCGGGTATAAGACCCAAAATGGCGGGTGTATAATAGTTCCAGCAGCTTTTATAGCTGTTACATTAAGGATGTCGGCTATAAGACTCAAAATGGCGGCTGTAGAATAGATCCAGCAACTTGTATAGCTGTTATATAAAAGATGGCGGCTAAAAAAGTCAAAATAGCAAATGGAGATCCAGCAGCTTGTATAGCTGTTATATAAAAGATGGCGGCTATAAGAGTCAAAATGGCGGCTGTAGAACGGTTCCAGCAGCTTGCATAGCTGTTATATAAAAAAAGGCGGCTATAAGACTCAAAATTGCGTCTGAAAAATGGTTCTAGCAGATTGTATAGCTGTCATATAAAGGATGGCGGGTATAGGACTCAAAATGGCGGCTGTACAATAGTTCCAGCAGCTTTTATAGCTGTTACATTTAGGATGTCGGCTATAAGACTCAAAATGACGGCTGTAGAACGGTTCCAGCAGCTTGCATAGATGTTATATACAAGAAGGCGGCTGTAAGACTCAAAATTGCGGCTAGAGCAGTTTTTATAGACAGCAGCTTTTATAGCTGTTACATTAAAGTTGTCGGCTATAAGACTTAAAATGACGGCTGTAGAATGGTTTCAGCAGCTTGTAAAGCTGTTATATAAAGGATGGCGGATATAAGACTCAAAATGGCAAATGGAGAATGGTTCCAGCAGCTTGGCGGCTGTAGATTGGTTCCAGCAGCTTGTAAAGCTGTTATATAAAGGATGGCGGGTATAACGCTCATAATGGCGGCTGCAAAATAATTCCAGCAACTTGTATTTCTGTCGTATAAAGGATGGCGGCTATAAGACTCAAAATGGCGGCTGTAGAACGCTTCCAGTAGCTTGCATATCTGTTATATAAAGAAAGGCGGCTATAAGACTCAAGATTGCGGCTGGAGAATGGTTCTAGCAGCTTGTATAGCTGTCATAAAAAGGATGGCGGGTATAGGACTCAAAATGGCGGCAGTCCAATAGTTCCAGCAGCTTTTATAGCTGTTACATTAAGGATGTCGTCTATAAGACTCAAAATGTTATATACAAGAAGGCGGCTATAAGACTCAAAATTGCGGCTGGAGAATGGTTCTAGCAGCTTGTATAGCTGTCATATAAGAGATGGCGGACTCAAAGTGGCGGCTGTACAATAGTTCCAGCAGCTTTTATAGCTGTCACATTAAGGATGTCGGCTATAAGACTCAAAATGGAGTTGTAGAATGATTCCAGCAGCTTTTATGGATACTATAAAAAGGTTGGCGTATATAAGATTCAAAATGGCGGATGTAGAATGGTTCCAGCAGTTTGTAAAGCTGTTATATAAAGGATGGCGGGTATAACACTCAAAATGGTGGCTGTAGAATGATTCCAGCAACTTGTATTTCTGTCGTATAAAGGATGGCGGCTATAAGACTCAAAATGGCGGCTGTAGAATAGTTCCAGCAGCTTTTATAGCTGTTACATTAAGGATGTCGGCTATAAGACTCAAAATGGAGCTGTAGAATGATTCCAGCAGCTTTTATGGATACTATATAAAGGTTGGCGTATATAAGATTCAAAATGGCGGATGTAGAATGGTTCCAGCAGTTTGTAAAGCTGTTATATAAAGAATGGCGGGTATAACACTCAAAATGGTGGCTGTAGAATGATTCCAGCAACTTGTATTTCTGTCGTATAAAGGATGGCGGCTATAAGACTCAAAATGGCGGCTGTAGAATAGTTCCAGCAACTTGAATTTCTGTTATAAAAAAGATTGTGGCTACACGACTTAAAATGACAGCTCTAGAATGGTTCCAGCAGCTTGTAAACCTGTTATCTAAATGGTGGCGGGTATAGGACTCAAAATGGCGGCTGTACAATAGTTTCAGCAGCTTTTATAGCTGTTACATTAAGGGTGTCGGCTATAAGACTCAAAATGACGGCTGTAGAACGGTTCCAGCAGCTTGCATAACTGTTATATACAAGAAGGCGGCTATAAGACTCGAAATGGCGGCTGTAGAACGGTAAAGAAAGACGGCTATAAGACTCAAAATTGCGGCTGGAGAATGGTTCCAGCAGCTTGTAAAGCTGTTATATAAAGGATGGCGGGTATAACACTCATAATGGTGGCTGTAAAATGATTCCAGCAACCTGTGTTTCTGTCGTATAAAGGATGGCGGCTATAAGACTCAAAATGGCGGCTGTAGAACGGTTCCAGCAGCTTGAATAGCTGTTATATTAAGGATGACGGCTATAACACTCATAATGGCGACTGTAGAGTGATTCCAGCAACTTGTGTTTCTGTTATATAAAGGACGCTGGCTACAAGACTCAAAATGACGGCTTAAGAACGGTTCCATAAGCTTGTGAAGCTGTTATATAAAGGATGCCGTTCTTTAGGCTCAAAACGTCGGCTGTAAAATGACTTCAGCAGCTTGTGAAGCTGTTATATAAAGGATGGCGGGTATAACACTCATAATGGCGGCTGTAGATGATTCCAGCAACTTGTATAGCTGTCGTAGAAAGGATGGCGGCTACAAGACTCAAAATGGCAAATGGAGAATGGTTCTGGCAGCTTGGCGGCTGTAGAATAGAACCAGCAGCTTGTATAGCTGTTATACAAAAGATGGCGGCTATAAGAGTCAAAATGGCGGCTGTAGAACGGTTCCAGCAGCTTGCATATCTGTTATATAAAGAAAGGCGGCTATAAGACTCAATATTGCGGCTGGAGAATGGTTCTAGCAGCTTGTATAGCTGTCATATAAAGGATGGCGGGTATAGGACTCAAAATAGCGGCAGTCCAATAGTTCCAGCAGCTTTTATAGCTGTTACATTAAGGATGTCGTCTATAAGACTCAAAATGGCGGCTGTAGAACGGTTCCAGCAGCTTGCATAGCTGTTATATACAAGAAGGCGGCTATAAGACTCAAAATTGCGGCTGGAGAATGGTTCTAGCAGCTTGTATAGCTGTCATATAAGAGATGGCGGGTATAGGACTCAAAATGGCGGCTGTACAATAATTCCAGCAGCTTTTATAGCTGTTACATTAAGGAATTCGGCTATAAGACTCAAAATGGCGGCTGTAGAACGGTTCCAGCAGCTTGCATAGCTGTTATATACAAGAAGGAGGCTATAAGACTCAAAATTGCGGCTGGAGAATGGTTCTAGCAGCTTGTATAGCTGTCATATAAAGGATGGATGGTATAGGACTCAAAATGGCGGCTGTACAATAGTTCCAGCAGCTTTTATAGCTGTTACACTAAGGATGTCGGCTATAAGACTCAAAATGGAGCTGTAGAATGATTCCAGCAGCTTTTATGGATACTATATAAAGATTGGCGTATATAAGATTCAAAATGGCGGATGTAGAATGGTTCCAGCAGTTTGTAAAGCTGTTATATAAAGGTTGGCGGCTATAAGACTCAAAATGGTGGCTGTAGAACGGTTCCAGCAGCTTGTATAGTTGTTATTTAAAGAAAGACGGCTATAAGACTCAAAATTGCGGTTGGAGAATGGTTCTAGCAGCTTGTATAGCTGTTATAAAAAGGATGGCGTGTTCAAGACTCAAAATTGCGGCTGGAGAATGGTTCTAGCAGCTTGTATAACTGTTATAAAAAGGATGGCGGCTATAAGGCTCAAAATGGTGGCTGTAGAACGGTTCCAGCAGCTTGTATAGTTGTTATTTAAAGAAAGACGGCTGTAAGACTCAAAATTGCGGTTGGAGAATGGTTCTAGCAGCTTGTATAGCTGTTATAATAAAGCTGTTATATAAAGGATGGCGGGTATAACACTCAAAATGGTGGCTGTAGAATGATTCCAGCAACTTGTATTTCTGTCGTATAAAGGATGGCGGCTATAAGACTCAAAATGGCGGCTGTAGAATAGTTCCAGCAGCTTTTATAGCTGTTACATTAAGGATGTCGGCTATAAGACTCAAAAATGGAGCTGTAGAATGATTCCAGCAGCTTTTATGGATACTATATAAAGGTTGGTGTATATAAGATTCAAAATGGCGGATGTAGAATGGTTCCAGCAGTTTGTAAAGCTGTTATATAAAGAATGGCGGGTATAACACTCAAAATGGTGGCTGTAGAATGATTCCAGCAACTTGTATTTCTGTCGTATAAAGGATGGCGGCTATAAGACTCAAAATGGCGGCTGTAGAATAGTTCCAGCAACTTGAATTTCTGTTACAAAAAGGATTGTGGCTATACGACTTAAAATGACAGCTCTAGAATGGTTCCAGCAGCTTGTAAACCTGTTATCTAAATGGTGGCGGGTATAGGACTCAAAATGGCGGCTGTACAATAGTTTCAGCAGATTTTATAGCTGTTACATTAAGGATGTCGGCTATAAAACTCAAAATGACGGCTGTAGAACGGTTCCAGCAGCTTGCATAACTGTTATATACAAGAAGGCGGCTATAAGACTCGAAATGGCGGCTGTAGAACGGTAAAGAAAGACGGCTATAAGACTCAAAATTGCGGCTGGAGAATGGCTCCAGCAGCTTGTAAAGCTGTTATATAAAGGATGGCGTGTTCAAGACTCAAAATGGCGGCTGTAGAACGGTTCCAGCAGCTTGAATAGCTGTTATATTAAGGATGACGGCTATAACACTCAAAATGGCGGCTGTAGAACGGTTTCAGCAGCTTGTATAGCTGTTATTTAAAGAAAGACGGCTATAAGACTCTGTTATATAAAGGACGGTGGCTACAAGACTCAAAATGACGGCTTAAGAACGGTTCCAGAAGCTTGTGAAGCTGTTATATAAAGGATGCCGTTCTTTAGGCTCAAAACGTCGGCTGTAAAATGACTTCAGCAGCTTGTGAAGCTGTTATATAAAGGATGGCGGGTATAACATTCATAATGGCGGCTGTAGATGATTCCAGCAACTTGTATAGCTGTCGTAGAAAGGATGGCGGCTACAAGACTCAAAATGGCGGCTGTAGAATAGTTCCAGCAGCTTTTATAGCTGTTACATTAAGGATGTCGGCTATAAGACTCAAAATGGAGCTGTAGAATGATTCCAGCAGCTTTTATGGATACTATATAAAGGTTGGTGTATATAAGATTCAAAATGGCGGATGTAGAACGGTTCCAGCAGCTTGTATAGCTGTTATTTAAAGAAAGACGGCTATAAGTCTCAAAATTGCGGATGGAGAATGGTTCTAGCAGCTTGTATAGCTGTTATAAAAAGGATGGCGTGTTCAAGACTCAAAATGGCGGCTGTAGAACGGTTCCAGCAGCTTGAATAGCTGTTATATTAAGGATGACGGCTATAACACTCAAAATGGCGGCTGTAGAACGGTTTCAGCAGCTTGTATAGCTGTTATTTAAAGAAAGACGGCTATAAGACTCAAAATTGCGGTTGGAGAATTGTTCTAGCAGCTTGTATAGCTGTTAAAAAAAGGATGGCGTGTTCAAGACTCAAAATGGCGGCTGTAGAACGGTTCCAGCAGCTTGAATAGCTGTTATATTAAGGATGACGGCTATAACACTCATAATGGCGACTGTAGAGTGATTCCAGCAACTTGTGTTTCTGTTATATAAAGGACGGTGGCTACAAGACTCAAAATGACGGCTTAAGAACGGTTCCAGAAGCTTGTGAAGCTGTTATATAAAGGATGCCGTTCTTTAGGCTCAAAACGTCGGCTGTAAAATGACTTCAGCAGCTTGTGAAGCTGTTATATAAAGGATGGCGGGTATAACATTCATAATGGCGGCTGTAGATGATTCCAGCAACTTGTATAGCTGTCGTAGAAAGGATGGCGGCTACAAGACTCAAAATGGCAAATGGAGAATGGTTCTGGCAGCTTGTAAAGCTGTTATATAAAGGATGGCGGGTATAACACTCATAATGGTGGCTGTAGAACGGTTCCAGCAGCTTGTATAGCTGTTATTTAAAGAAAGACGGCTATAAGACTTAAAATTGCGGCTGGAGAATGGTTCTAGCAGCTTGTATAGCTGTTATAAAAAGGATGGCGGCTATAAGACTCAAAATGGCGGCTGTAGAACGGTTCCAGCAGCTTGTATAGCTGTTATTTAAAGAAAGACGTCTATAAGACTCAAAATTGCGGTTGGAGAATGGTTCTAGCAGCTTGTATAGCTGTTATAAAAAGGATGGCGTGTTCAAGACTAAAAATGGCGGCTGTAGAACGGTTCCAGCAGCTTGAATAGCTGTTATATTAAGGATGACGGCTATAACACTCATAATGGCGACTGTAGAGTGATTCCAGCAACTTGTGTTTCTGTTATATAAAGGACGGTGGCTACAAGACTCAAAATGACGGCTTAAGAACGGTTCCAGAAGCTTGTGAAGCTGTTATATAAAGGATGCCGTTCTTTAGGCTCAAAACGTCGGCTGTAAAATGACTTCAGCAGCTTGTGAAGCTGCTGGCGGGTATAAGAGTCAAAATGGCGGTTGTAGAACGCTTCCAGCAGCTTGCATATCTGTTATATAAAGAAAGGCGGCTATAAGACTCAATATTGCGGCTGGAGAATGGTTCTAGCAGCTTGTATAGCTGTCATATAAAGGATGGCGGGTATAGGACTCAAAATAGCGGCAGTCCAATAGTTCCAGCAGCTTTTATAGCTGTTACATTAAGGATGTCGTCTATAAGACTCAAAATGGCGGCTGTAGAACGGTTCCAGCAGCTTGCATAGCTGTTATATACAAGAAGGCGGCTATAAGACTCAAAATTGCGGCTGGAGAATGGTTCTAGCAGCTTGTATAGCTGTCATATAAGAGATGGCGGGTATAGGACTCAAAATGGCGGCTGTACAATAGTTCCAGCAGCTTTTATAGCTGTTACATTAAGGATGTCGGCTATAAGACTCAAAATGGCGGCTGTAGAACGGTTCCAGCAGCTTGCATAGCTGTTATATACAAGAAGGAGGCTATAGGACTCAAAATTGCGGCTGGAGAATGGTTCTAGCAGCTTGTATAGCTGTCATATAAAGGATGGATGGTATAGGACTCAAAATGGCGGCTGTACAATAGTTCCAGCAGCTTTTATAGCTGTTACATTAAGGATGTCGGCTATAAGACTCAAAATGGAGCTGTAGAATGATTCCAGCAGCTTTTATGGATACTATATAAAGGTTGGCGTATATAAGATTCAAAATGGCGGATGTAGAATGGTTCCAGCAGTTTGTAAAGCTGTTATATAAAGGTTGGCGGCTATAAGACTCAAAATGGTGGTTGTAGAACGGTTCCAGCAGCTTGTATAGTTGTTATTTAAAGAAAGACGGCTATAAGACTCAAAATTGCGGTTGGAGAATTGTTCTAGCAGCTTGTATAGCTGTTAAAAAAAGGATGGCATGTTCAAGACTCAAAATTGCGGCTGGAGAATGGTTCTAGCAGCTTGTATAACTGTTATAAAAAGAATGGCGGCTATAAGACTCAAAATGGTGGCTGTAGAACGGTTCCAGCAGCTTGTATAACTGTTATTTAAAGAAAGACGGCTGTAAGACTCAAAATTGCGGTTGGAGAATGGTTCTAGCAGCTTGTATAGCTGTTATAAAAAGGATGGCGTGTTCAAGACTCAAAATTGCGGCTGGAGAATGGTTCTAGCAGCTTGTATAGCTGTCATATAAGAGATGGCGGGTATAGGACTCAAAATGGCGGCTGTACAATAGTTCCAGCAGCTTTTATAGCTGTTACATTAAGGATGTCGTCTATAAGACTCAAAATGGCGGCTGTAAAACGGTTCCAGCAGCTTGCATAGCTGTTATTTTCAAGAAGGAGGCTATAAGACTCAAAATTGCGGCTGGAGAATGGTTCTAGCAGCTTGTATAGCTGTCATATAAAGGATGGAGGGTATAGGACTCAAAATGGCGGCTGTACAATAGTTCCAGCAGCTTTTATAGCTGTTACATTAAGGATGTCGGCTATAAGACTCAAAATGGAGCTGTAGAATGATTCCAGCAGCTTTTATGGATACTATATAAAGGTTGGCGTATATAAGATTCAAAATGGCGGATGTAGAATGGTTCCAGCAGTTTGTAAAGCTGTTATATAAAGGATGGCGGGTATAACACTCAAAATGGTGGCTGTAGAATGATTCCAGCAACTTGTATTTCTGTCGTATAAAGGATGTCGGCTATAATACTCAAAATAACGGCTGTAGCACGGTTCCAGCAGCTTGCATAGCTGTTATATACAAGAAGGCAGCTATGACCCTCAAAATTGCGGCTGGAGAATGGTTCTGGCAGGTTGTATAACTGTTATTTAAAGAAAGACGGCTGTAAGACTCAAAATTGCGGTTGGAGAATGGTTCTAGCAGCTTGTATAGCTGTTATAAAAAGGATGGCGTGTTCAAGACTCAAAATTGCGGCTGGAGAATGGTTCTAGCAGCTTGTATAGCTGTCATATAAGAGATGGCGGTTATAAGACTCAAAATGGCGGCTGTAGAATAGTTCCAGCAACTTGAATTTCTGTTATAAAAAGGATTGTGGCTACACGACTTAAAATGACAGCTGTAGAATGGTTCCAGCTTGTAGACCTGTTATCTAAATGGTGGCGGGTACAGGACTCAAAATGGCTGCTGTACAATAGTTTCAGCAGCTTTTATAGCTGTTACATTAAGGATGTCGGCTATAAGACTCAAAATGACGGCTGTAGAACGGTTCCAGCAGCTTGCATAACTGTTATATACAAGAAGGCGGCTATAAGACTCGAAATTGCTGCTGAAGAATGGTTCTAGCAGTTTGCAAAGCTATTATATAAAGAATGGCGAGTATAAGACTCAAAATGACGGCTGTAAAATATTTCCAGCAACTTGTATTTCTGTTATAAAAAGGATGGTGACTACAAGACTCAAAATGACGGCTGTAGAATGGTTCCAGCAGCTTGTAAAGCTCTTATTTAGAGGATGGCGGGTATAACACTCATAATGGCGGCTGTAGATGATTCCAGCAACTTGTATAGCAGTTGTAGAAAGAATGGCGGCTACAAGACTCAAAATGGCAAATGGAGAATGGTTCTGGCAGCTTGGCGGCTGTAGAATAGAACCAGCAGCTTGCTTAGCTGTTATATAAAGGATGGCGGCTATAGGACTCAAAATGTCAAATGGAGAATGGTTCTAGCAGCTTGGCGGCTGTAGAATAGATCCACCAACTTGTATAGCTGTTATATAAAAGATGGCGGCTATAAAAGTCAAAACAGCAAATGGAGATCCAGCAGCTTGTATAGCTGTTATATAAAAGATGGCGGCTATAAGAGTCAAAATGGCGGCTGTAGAACGGTTCCAGCAGCTTGCATGGCTGTTATATAAAAAAAGGCGGCTAAAAGACTCAAAATTGCGGCTGAAGAATGGTTCTAGCAGATTGTATAGCTGTCATATAAAGGATGGCGGGTAAAGGACTCAAAATGGCGGCTGTACAATAGTTCCAGCAGCTTTTATAGCTGTTACATTAAGGATGTCGGCTATAAGACTCAAAATAACGGCTTTAGCACGGTTCCAGCAGCTTGCATAGCTGTTATATACAAGAAGGCAGCTATAAGACTCAAAATTGCGGCTGGAGAATGGTTCTAGCAGCTTGTATAGCTGTCATATAAAGGATGGCGGGTATAGGACTCAAAATGGCGGTTGTCCAATAGTTCCAGCAGCTTTTATAGCTGTAACATTAAGGATGTCGTCTATAAGACTCAAAATGACGGCTGTAGAACGGTTCCAGCAGCTTGCAAAGATGTTATATACAAGAAGGCGGCTGTAAGACTCAAAATTGCGGCTGGAGCAGTTTGTTTAGACAGCAGCTTTTATAGCTGTTACATAAGGTATAAGAATCAAAGTGGCAGCTGTACAATAGTTCCAGCAGCTTTTATAGCTGTTACATTAAGAATATCGGCTATAAGACTCAAAATGGCGGCTGTGGAATGGTTCCAACAGCTTGCATAGCTGTTATATAAAGGATGGCGCCTATAGGAGAATGCAGAATGGTTTTAGCAGCTTGGCGGCTGTAGAATAGATCCAGCAACTTGTATAGCTGTTATATAAAAGATGGCGGCTATAAGACTCAAAATTGCGGCTGGAGAATGGTTCTAGCAGCTTGTATAGCTGTCATATAAAGGATGGCGGGTATAGGACTCAAAATGGCGGTTGTCCTATAGTTCCAGCAGCTTTTATAGCTGTAACATTAAGGATGTCGTCTATAAGACTCAAAATGACGGCTGTAGAACGGTTCCAGCAGCTTGCATAGATGTTATATACAAGAAGGCGGCTGTAAGACTCAAAATTGCGGCTGGAGCAGTTTGTTTAGACAGCAGCTTTCATAGCTGTTACATAAGGTATAAGAATCAAAGTGGCAGCTGTACAATAGTTCCAGCAGCTTTTATAGCTGTTACATTAAGAATATCGGCTATAAGACTCAAAATGGCGGCTGTGGAATGGTTCCAACAGCTTGCTTAGCTGTTATATAAAGGATGGCGCCTATAGGAGAATGCAGAATGGTTTTAGCAGCTTGGCGGCTGTAGAATAGATCCAGCAACTTGTATAGCTGTTATATAAAAGATGGCGGCTATAAAAGTCAAAACGGCGGCTGTAGAACGGTTCCAGCAGCTTGCATAGCTGTTATATAAAACCAGAGGGCCGATGCTAACTTTGACCGCGTCAAAGTTTGTATACCCTTGCAAGTTTGTTAGTAACTCTTTTATCTAAATTAACTGTTTTATATAAAAGGGTAATGTTTGCGTAACAACCGCCTTCAATCTTAGCATAGGGTATAACGAACTTTCTGATGAAAGTCCCTGTTTTCCACCGATCGATCCTGTGAGAGCTATATGATATAGTTACCCGATCTTTACCAAATTCGGCACAGTCAATAACAGATATATTTAACAATCGCATTAAAAGTAACGAAGTTATTGACAAAAGTCACTGTTTTCGACGGATCGTTCCTATGGGAGGTATATTATATAGTCACCCGATCTTGACCAAATTTGGCACAGTCGTTTATAGTTACAATAAACTTACTTATATTAAATTTCACGACAATAGCTTAAAAAGTGACGAAGTTATTGAGAAAAGAACGGTTTCTGCAGCTTGTATAGCTTGTAAAGGATGGCGCATATAACTCTCAAAATGGCGCCTGTAGAATGGTTCCAGCAGCTTGTAAAGCTGTTACATTAAGGATGTCGGCTATAAGACTCAAAATGGCGGCTGTGGAATGGTTCCAGCAGCTTGCATAGCTGTTATATAAAGGATGGCGGCTATAAGACTCAAAATGGCGGCTGTAGAATAGATCCAGCAGCTTGTATAGCTGTTATATATAAGTATATACAGTGTATACAAGCCTACAAGAAAAATTTCAGCTCTGTAGCTCTAACGGTCTTGGAGAAGTTCGCATCGATCCAACGGACGGACGGACGGACATGGCTATTTTGACTCGTCTCGTCTTGCTGATCAAGAATATATATACTTTATATGATCGGAGATGCTTCCTTCTATTCGTTGCACACTTCTGACCAAAAATAATATACCCCTTTGCAAGGGTATAAAAACGGCTGTACAACGGTTCCAGCAGCTTGTACAGCTGTTATATAAAGGATGGCGACTATAAGACTCAAAAAAATGGGTGTACAACGGTTCCAGCAGCTTGTATAGCTGTTATAAAAAGGATGGCGGGTTCAAGACTCAAAATAGCGGCTGTGGAATGGTTCTAGCAGCTTGTAAAGCTGTTATGTAAAGGATGACGTTTATACGGCTCAAAACGTCGGCGGTAAAATGGTTCCAGCCGCTTGTATAGCTGCTATATAAAGGACGGCGGGTATAAGGCTCAAAATGGCGGCTGTAGAATGGTTCCAGCAGCTTCTAAATCTGTTATATAAAGAAAGGCGGCTATAAGACCCAAAATGGAGGCTGTAGAATGGTTCCAGTAGTTTGTATAGCTGTTATATAAATGATGGCGGCAATAACACTCAAAATGGCTGCCGTAGAATGGTTCCAGCAGCTTTTATGGCTGTTACATAAAGCATGGCAGCTAAAAGACTTCAAATTGAGGCAGGAGAATGGTTCTAGCAGCTTGTATAGCTGTCGTATAAACTATTGTGGCTATAAGACTCAAAATGGCGGTAGAATGGTTCCAGCAGTTTGCAAAGCTGTTATATAAAGGGTGGCGGCTATAAGACTCAAAATGGCAAATGGAGAATGGTTCCAGCAGCTTGTAAAGCTGTTATATAAAGGATGGCGGGTATAACCCTCATAATGGCGGCTGTAGAACGGTTCCAGCAGCTTGCATAGCTGTTATATACAAAACGGCGGCTACAAGACTCAAAATGGCGGATAAAGAATGGTTCCCGCATCTTGCAAAGCTGTTATATAAAGGATGGCGAGTATAAGACTCAAAATGACGGCTGTACAAAAAAGTTCCACCAGCTTTTATAGCTGTTACATTAAGAATGTCGGCTATAAGACTCAAAATGGCGGCTGTGGAATGGTTCCAGCAGCTTGCTTAGCTGTTTTATAAAGGATGGCGGCTATAGGAGAATGGAGAATGGTTCTAGCAGCTTGGCGGCTGTAGAATAGATCCAGCAACTTGTATAGCTATTATATAAAAGATGGCGGCTATAAAAGTAATAATAGCGGCTGTAGAACGGTTCCAGCAGCTTGCATAGCTGTTGTATAAAAAAAGGCGGCTATAAGACTCAAAATTGCGGCTGAAGAATGGTTCTAGCAGCTTGTATAGCTGTCATATAAAGGATGGCGGGTATAAGACTCAAAATGGCGGGTGTATAATAGTTCCAGCAGCTTTTATAGCTGTTACATTAAGGATGTCGGCTATAAGACTAAAATGGTTGTGGAATGTTTCCAGCAGCTTGCTTAGCTGTTATATAATGGATGGCGGCTATAGGACTCAAAATGTCAAATCGAGAATGGTTCTAGCAGCTTGGCGGCTGTAGAATAGATCCAGCAACTTGTATAGCTGTTATATAAAAGATGGCGGCTATAAGAGTCAAAATGGCGGCTGTAGAACGGTTCCAGCAGCTTGCATGGGTGTTATATAAACAAAGGCGGCTAAAAGACTCAAAATTGCGGCTGAAGAATGGTTCTAGCAGATTGTATAGCTGTCATATAAAGGATTGCGGGTATAGGACTCAAAATGGCGGCTGTACAATAGTTCCAGCAGCGTTTATAGCTGTTACATTAAGGATGTCGGCTATAAGACTCAAAATGACGGCTGTAGAACGGTTCCAGCAGCTTGCATAGATGTTATATACAAGAAGGCGGCTGTAAGACTCAAAATTGCGGCTGGAGCAGTTTGTTTAGACAGCAGCTTTTATAGCTGTTACATTAAGGTTGTCGGCTATAAGACTTAAAATGACTGCTGTAGAATGGTTCCAGCAGCTTGTAAAGCTGTTATATAAAGGATGTTGGCTATAAGACTCAAAATGGCAAATGAAGAATGGTTCTAGCAGCTTGGCGGCTGTAGAATGGTTCCAGCAGCTTGCATAGCTGTTATATAAAGGATGGCGGCTATAAGACTCAAAATAGCAAATGGATATCCAGCAGCTTGTATAGCTGTTATATAAAACATGGCGGCTATAAGAGTCAAAATGGCGGCTGTAGAACGGTTCCAGCAGCTTGCATAGCTGTTATATACAAGACGGCGGCTACAAGACTCAAAATGGCGGATAAAGAATGGTTCCAGCAGCTTGTAAAGCTGTTATATGAAGGATGGCGAGTATAAGACTCAAAATGACGGCTGTAAAATATTTCCAGCAACTTGTATTTCTGTTATAAAAAGGTTGGTGGCTACAAGACTCAAAATGACGGCTGTAGAATGGTTCCAGCAACTTGTATAGCTGTCGTATAAAGGATGGCGGCTACAAGACTAAAATGGCAAATAGAGAATGGTTTTAGCAGCTTGGCGGCTGAAGAATAGATCCAGCAACTTGTATAGCTGTTATATAAAAGATGGCGGCTATAAAAGTCAAAACGGCGGCTGTGGGATGGTTCCAGCAGCTTGCATAGCTGTTATATAAAGGATGGCGGCTATAAGACTCAAAATGGCGGCTGTAGAATAGATCCAGCAGCTTGTATAGCTGTTATATATAAGTATATACAGTATATACAAGCCTACAAGCAAAATTTCAGCTCTGTAGCTCTAACGGTCTTGGAGAAGTTCGCATCGATCCAACGGATTGACGGACGGACGGACGGACGGACATGGCTATTTTGACTCGTCTCGTCTTGCTGATCAAGAATATATATACTTTATATGGTCGGAGATGCTTCCTTCAATGCGTTGCACACTTCTGACCAAAAATAATATACCCTTTTGCAAGGGTAAAAAAATGGCTGTACAAAGGTTCCAGCAGCTTGTACAGCTGTTATATAAAGGATGGCGACTATAAGACTCAAAAAAATGGGTGTACAACGGTTCCTGCAGCTTGTATAGCTGTTATAAAAAGGATGGCGGGTTCAAGACTCAAAATGGCGGCTGTAGAATGATTCCAGCAGTTTGCAAAGCTGTTATATAAAGGATGGCGGGTTCAAGACTCAAAATAGCGGCTGTGGAATGGTTCTAGCAGCTTGTAAAGCTGTTATGTAAAGGATGACGTTTATACGGCTCAAAACGTCGGCGGTAAAATGGTTCCAGCCGCTTGTATAGCTGCTATATAAAGGACGGCGGGTATAAGGCTCAAAATGGCGGCTGTAGAATGGTTCCAGCAGCTTCTAAATCTGTTATATAAAGGAAGGCGGCAATAACACTCAAAATGGCTGCCGTAGAATGGTTCCAGCAACTTTTATGGCTGTTACATAAAGCATGGCGGCTAAAAGACTTCAAATTGAGGCAGGAGAATGGTTCTAGCAGCTTGTATAGCTGTTATATAAAGGATGGCGGCTATAAGACTCAAAAAAGCAAATGGAGATCCAGCAGCTTGTATAGCTGTTATATAAAAGATGGTGGCTATAAGAGTCAAAATGGCGGCTGTAGAACGGTTCCAGCAGCTTGCATAGCTGTTATATACAAGACGGCGGCTACAAGACTCAAAATGGCGGATAAAGAATGGTTCCAGCAGCTTGTAAAGCTGTTATATAAAGGATGGTGGCTACAAGACTCAAAATGACGGCTGTAGAATGGTTCCAGCAACTTGTATAGCTGTCGTATAAAGGATGGCGGCTACAAGACTAAAATGGTAAATAGAGAATGGTTCTAGCAGCTTGGCGGCTGTAAAATAGTTCCAGCCGCTTGTAAAGCTGCTTCCAGCAGCTTGCTTAGCTGTTATATAAAGGATGGCGGCTATAGGAGAATGGAGAATGGTTTTAGCAGTTTGGCGGCTGTAGAATAGATCCAGCAACTTGTATAGCTGTTATATAAAAGATGGCGGCTACAAAAGTCAAAACGGCGGCTGTGGGATGGTTCCAGCAGCTTGCATAGCTGATATATAAAGGATGGCGGCTATAAGACTCAAAATGGCAAATGGAGAGTGGTTCCAGCAGCTTGGCGGCTGTAGAATGGTTCCTCCAGCTTGTAAAGCTGGTATATAAAGGATGGCGGGTATAACGCTCATAATGGCGGCTGCAAAATAATTCCAGCAACTTGTATTTCTGTCGTATAAAGGATGGCGGCTATAAGACTAAAAATGGCGGCTGTAGAACGGTTCCAGCAGCTTGCATAGCTGTTATTTAAAGAAAGGCGGTTATAATTCTCAAAATTGCCGCTGGAGAATGATTCTGGCAGGATGTATAGCTGTCATATAAAGGATGGCGTGTATAGGACTAAAAATGGCGGCTGTAAAATTGTTCCAGCAGTTTTTATAGCTGTTATATTAAGGATGTCGGCTATAAAAATGGCGGCTGTGGAATGGTTCCAGCAGCTTGCATAGCTGTTATATAAAGGATGACGGCTATAAGACTCAAAATAGCAAATGGATATCCAGCAGCTTGTATAGCTGTTATATAAAAGATGGCGGCTATAAGAATCAAAATGGCGGCTGTAGAACGGTTCCAGCAGCTTGCATAGCTGTTATATACAAGACGGCGGCTACAAGACTCAAAATGGCGGATATAGAATGGTTCCAGCAGCTTGTACAGCTGTTATATGAAGGATGGCGAGTATAAGACTCAAAATGACGGCTGTAAAATATTTCCAGCAACTTGTATTTCTGTTATAAAAAGGTTGGTGGCTACAAGACTCAAAATGAAGGCTGTAGAATGGTTCCAGCAACTTGTATAGCTGTCGTATAAAGGATGGCGGCTACAAGACTAAAATGGCAAATAGAGAATGGTTCTAGCAGCTTGGCGGCTGTAAAATAGTTCCAGACGCTTGTAAAGCTGCTATATAAAGGATGGCGGGTATAAGAATTAAAGTGGCGGCTGTACAATAGTTCCAGCAGCTTTTATAGCTGTTACATTAAGAATATCGGCTACAAGACTCAAAATGGCGACTGTGGAATGGTTCCAGCAGCTTGCTTAGCTGTTATATAAAGGATGGCGGCTATAGGAGAATGGAGAATGGTTCTAGCAGCTTGGCGGCTGTAGAATAGATCCAGCAGCTTGTATAGCTGTTATATATAAGTATATACAGTATATACAAGCCTACAAGCAAAATTTCAGCTCTGTAGCTCTAACGGTCTTGGAGAAGTTCGCATCGATCCAACGGATGGACGGACGGACGGACGGACGGACGGACGGACATGGCTATTTTGACTCGTCTCATCTTGCTGATCAAGAATATATATACTTTATATGGTCGGAGATGCTTCCTTCTATGCGTTGCACACTTCTGACCAAAAATAATATACCCTTTTGCAAGGGTAAAAAAATGGCTGTACAACGGTTCCAGCAGCTTGTACAGCTGTTATATAAAGGATGGCGACTATAAGACTCAAAAAAATGGGTGTACAACGGTTCCAGCAGCTTGTATAGCTGTTATAAAAAGGATGGCGGGTTCAAGACTCAAAATGGCGGCTGTAGAATGATTCCAGCAGTTTGCAAAGCTGTTATATAAAGGATGGCGGGTTCAAGACTCAAAATAGCGGCTGTGGAATGGTTCTAGCAGCTTGTAAAGCTGTTATGTAAAGGATGACGTTTATACGGCTCAAAACGTCGGCGGTAAAATGGTTCCAGCCGCATGTATAGCTGCTATATAAAGGTCGGCGGGTATAAGGCTCAAAATGGCGGCTGTAGAATGGTTCCAGCAGCTTCTAAATCTGTTATATAAAGGAAGGCGGCTATAAGACCCAAAATGGCGGCTGTAGAATGGTTCCAGTAGTTTGTATAGCTGTTATATAAATGATGGCGGCAATAACACTCAAAATGGCTGCCGTAGAATGGTTCCAGCAACTTTTATGGCTGTTACATAAAGTATGGCGGCTAAAAGACTTCAAATTGAGGCAGGAGAATGGTTCTAGCAGCTTGTATAGCTGTCGTATAAAGTACGGCGGCTATAAGACTCAAAATGGCGGTAGAATGGTTCCAGCAGTTTGCAAAGCTGTTATATAAAGGATGACGGGTTTAAGACTCAAAATGGCGGCTGTAGAATGGTTCCAGCAGCTTGTAAAATAATTATGTAAAAGATTTCGTTTATAAGGATCAAAACGTTGCCTGTAAAAAAGTTCCAGCCGCTTGTATAACTGCTATATAAAGGATGGCGGGTATAAGAATTAAAGTGGCGGCTGTAGAATGGTTCCAGGAGCTTGTAAATCTGTTATATAGAGGATGGCGGCTATAAGACTAAAAGCAGTTTGTATAGATGTTATATAAATGATGGCGGCAACAACTTTCAAAATGGCGGCTGTAGAATGGTTGCAGCAGCTTTTATGGCTGTTACATAAAGTATGGCGGCTATAGGTCTCAAAACTGAATTGTTCCAGCAGCTTGTAAGCCTTTTATATAAAGGATAGCGGGTATAAGAATCAAAGTGGCGGCTGTAGAATGGTTCCAGCAGCTTGTAAATCTGTTATATAAAGGATAGCGGCTATAAGACGTAAAGCAGTTTGTATAGCTGTTATATAAATGATGGCGGCAACAACTTTCAAAATGGCTGCCGTAGAATGGTTCCAGCAGCTTTTATGTCAGTTACATAAAGCATGGCGACTATAGGACTCAAAATTGAATGGTTCCAGCAGCTTGTAAAGCTTTTATATAAAGGATGGCGGGTATACGACTCAAAATGGCAAATGGAGAATGGTTCCAGCAGCTTGGCGGCTGTAGAATGGTTCCAGCAGCTTGTAAAGCTGTTATATAAAGAATGGCGGCTATAAGAGTCAAAATGGCGGCTGTAGAACGGTTCCAGCTTGCATAGCTGTTATTTAAAGAAAGGCGGCTATAAGACTCAAAATTGCCGCTGGAGAATGGTTCTGGCAGGTTGTATAGCTGTCATATAAAGGATGGCGTGTCTAGGACTAAAAATGGCGGCTGTAAAATTGTTCCAGCAATTTTTATAGCTGTTACATTAAGGATGTCGGCTATAAAAATGGCGGCTGTGGAATGGTTCCAGCAGCTTGCATAGCTGTTATATAAAGGATGGCGGCTATAGGAGAATGGAGAATGGTTTTAGCAGCTTGGCGGCTGTAGAATAGATCCAGCAACTTGTATAGCTGTTATATAAAAGATGGCGGCTATAAGAGTCAAAATGGCGGCTGTAGAACGGTTCCAGCAGCTTGCATAGCTGTTATATACAAGACGGCGGCTACAAGACTCAAAATGGCGGATCAAGAATGGTTCCAGCAGCTTGTAAAGCTGTTATATAAAGGATGGCGAGTATAAGACTCAAAATGACGGCTGTAAAATATTTCCAGCAACTTGTATTTCTGTTATAAAAAGGATGGTGGCTACAAGACTCAAAATGACGGCTGTAGAATGGTTCCAGCAACTTGTATAGCTGTCGTATAAAGGATGGCGGCTACAAGACTAAAATAGCAAATGGAGAATGATTCTAGCAGCTTGGCGGCTGTAAAATAGTTCCAGCCGCTTGTAAAGCTGCTATATAAAGGATGGGGGTATAAGAATCAAAGTGGCAGCTGTACAATAGTTCCAGCAGCTTTTATAGCTGTTACATTAAGAATATCGGCTATAAGACTCAAAATGGCGGCTGTGGAATGGTTCCAGCAGCTTGCTTAGCTGTTAAATAAAGGATGGCGCCTATAGGAGAATGGAGAATGGTTTTAGCAGCTTGGCGGCTGTAGAATAGATCCAGCAACTTGTATAGCTGTTATATAAAAGATGGCGGCTATAAAAGTCAAAACGGCGGCTGTAGAACGGTTCCAGCAGCTTGCTTAGCTGTTATATAAAACCAGAGTGCCGATGCTAACTTTGACCGCGTCAAAGTTTGTATACCCTTGCAAGTTTGTTAGTAACTCTTTTATCTAAATTAACTGTTTTATCTAAAAAGGGTAATGTTTGCGTAAAAACCGCCTTCAATCTTAGCATAGGGTATAACGAACTTTCTTATGAAAGTCCCTGTTTTCCACCGATCGATCCTGTGAGAGCTATATGATATAGTTACCCGATCTTTACCAAATTCGGCACAGTCAATAACAGATATATTTAACAATCGCATTAAAAGTAACGAAGTTATTGACAAAAGTCACTGTTTTCGACGGATCGTTCCTATGGGAGGTATATTATATAGTCACCCGATCTTGACCAAATTTGGCACAGTCGTTTATAGTTACAATAAACTTACTTATATTAAATTTCACGACAATAGCTTAAAAAGTAACGAAGTTATTGAGAAAAGAACGGTGCCACCAGCTTGTATAGCTTGTAAAGGATGGCGCCTATAACTCTCAAAATGGCGCCTGTAGAATAGATCCAGCAGCTTGTATAGCTGTTATATATAAGTATATACAGTATATACAAGCCTACAAGCAAAATTTCAGCTCTGTAGCTCTAACGGTCTTGGAGAAGTTCGCATCGATCGGATATGGCTATTTTGACTCGTCTCGTCTTGCTGATCAAGAATATATATACTTTATATGGTCGGAGATGCTTCCTTCTATGCGTTGCACACTTCTGACCAAAAATAATATACCCCTTTGCAAGGGTATAAAAACGGCTGTACAACGGTTCCAGCAGCTTGTACAGCTGTTATATAAAGGATGGCGACTATAAGACTCAAAAAAATGGGTGTACAACGGTTCCAGCAGCTTGTATAGCTGTTATAAAAAGGATGGCGGGTTCAAGACTCAAAATGGCGGCTGTAGAATGGTTCCAGCAGTTTGTATAGCTGTTATATAAATGATGGCGGCAACAACTTTCAAAATGGCTGCCGTAGAATGGTTCCAGCAGCTTTTATGTCAGTTACATAAAGCATGGCGACTATAGGACTCAAAATTGAATGGTTCTAGCAGCTTGTAAAGCTGTTATGTAAAGGATGACGTTTATACGGCTCAAAACGTCGGCGGTAAAATGGTTCCAGCTGCTTGTATAGCTGCTATATAAAGGACGGCGGGTATAAGGCTCAAAATGGCGGCTGTAGAATGGTTCCAGCAGCTTCTAAATCTGTTATATAAAAGAAGGCGGCTATAAGACCCAAAATGGCGGCTGTAGAATGGTTCCAGTAGTTTGTATAGCTGTTATATAAATGATGGCGGCAATAACACTCAAAATGGCTGCCGTAGAATGGTTCCAGCAGCTTTTATGGCTGTTACATAAAGCATGGCGGCTAAAAGACTTCAAATTGAGGCAGGAGAATGGTTCTAGCAGCTTGTATAGCTGTCGTATAAACTATGGCGGCTATAAGACTCAAAATGGCGGTAGAATGGTTCCAGCAGCTTGTAAAACCATTATATAAAAGATTTCGTTTATAAGGATCAAAACGTTGCCTGTAAAATAGTTCCAGCCGCTTGTATAGCTGCTATATAAAGGATGGCGGGTATAAGAATCAAAGTGGCGGCTGTAGAATGGTTCCAGGAGCTTGTAAATCTGTTATATAGAGGATGGCGGCTATAAGACTAAAAGCAGTTTGTATAGATGTTATATAAATGATGGCGGCAACAACTTTCAAAATGGCGGCTGTAGAATGGTTGCAGCAGCTTTTATGGCTGTTACATAAAGTATGGCGGCTATAGGTCTCAAAACTGAATTGTTCCAACAGATTGTAAGCCTTTTATATAAAGGATGGCGGGTATAAGAATCAAAGTGGCGGCTGTAGAATGGTTCCAGCAGCTTGTAAATCTGTTATATAAAGGATAGCGGCTATAAGACGTAAAGCAGTTTGTATAGCTGTTACAGCTTGTAAAGCTTTTATATAAAGGATGGCGGGTATACGACTCAAAATGGCAAATGGAGAATGGTTCCAGCAGCTTGGCGGCTGTAGAATGGTTCCAGCAGCTTGTAAAGCTGTTATATAAAGGATGGCGGCTATAAGAGTCAAAATGGCGGCTGTAGAACGGTTCCAGCTTGCATAGCTGTTATTTAAAGAAAGGCTATAAGACTCAAAATGGCGGCTGTGGAATGGTTCCAGCAGCTTGCTTAGCTGTTAAATAAAGGATGGCGCCTATAGGAGAATGGAGAATGGTTTTAGCAGCTTGGCGGCTGTAGAATAGATCCAGCAACTTGTATAGCTGTTATATAAAAGATGGCGGCTATAAAAGTCAAAACGGCGGCTGTAGAACGGTTCCAGCAGCTTGCATAGCTGTTATATAAAACCAGAGTGCCGATGCTAACTTTGACCGCGTCAAAGTTTGTATACCCTTGCAAGTTTGTTAGTAACTCTTTTATCTAAATTAACTGTTTTATCTAAAAAGGGTAATGTTTGCGTAAAAACCGCCTTCAATCTTAGCATAGGGTATAACGAACTTTCTGATGAAAGTCCCTGTTTTCCACCGATCGATCCTGTGAGAGCTATATGATATAGTTACCCGATCTTTACCAAATTCGGCACAGTCAATAACAGATATATTTAACAATCGCATTAAAAGTAACGAAGTTATTGACAAAAGTCACTGTTTTCGACGGATCGTTCCTATGGGAGGTATATTATATAGTCACCCGATCTTGACCAAATTTGGCACAGTCGTTTATAGTTACAATAAACTTACTTATATTAAATTTCACGACAATAGCTTAAAAAGTAACGAAGTTATTGAGAAAAGAACGGTTCCACCAGCTTGTATAGCTTGTAAAGGATGGCGCCTATAACTCTCAAAATGGCGCCTGTAGAATAGATCCAGCAGCTTGTATAGCTGTTATATATAAGTATATACAGTATATACAAGCCTACAAGCAAAATTTCAGCTCTGTAGCTCTAACGGTCTTGGAGAAGTTCGCATCGATCCAAAGAACGGACGGACGGACGGACGGATATGGCTATTTTGACTCGTCTCGTCTTGCTGATCAAGAATATATATACTTTATATGGTCGGAGATACTTCCTTCTATGCGTTGCACACTTCTGACCAAAAATAATATACCCTTTTGCAATGGTATAAAAATGGCTATACAACGGTTCCAGCAGCTTGTACAGCTGTTATATAAAGGATGGCGACTATAAGACTCAAAAAAATGGGTGTACAACGGTTCCAGCAGCTTGTATAGCTGTTATAAAAAGGATGGCGGGTTCAAGACTCAAAATGGCGGCTGTAGAATGGTTCCAGCAGTTTGCAAAGCTGTTATATAAAGGATGGCGGGTTCAAGACTCAAAATAGCGGCTGTGGAATGGTTCTAGCAGCTTGTAAAGCTGTTATGTAAGGATGACGTTTATACGGCTCAAAACGTCGGCGGTAAAATGGTTCCAGCTGCTTGTATAGCTGCTATATAAAGGACGGCGGGTATAAGGCTCAAAATGGCGGCTGTAGAATGGTTCCAGCAGCTTCTAAATCTGTTATATAAAAGAAGGCGGCTATAAGACCCAAAATGGCGGCTGTAGAATGGTTCCAGTAGTTTGTATAGCTGTTATATAAATGATGGCGGCAATAACACTCAAAATGGCTGCCGTAGAATGGTTCCAGCAGCTTTTATGGCTGTTACATAAAGCATGGCGGCTAAAAGACTTCAAATTGAGGCAGGAGAATGGTTCTAGCAGCTTGTATAGCTGTCGTATAAACTATGGCGGCTATAAGACTCAAAATGGCGGTAGAATGGTTCCAGCAGCTTGTAAAACCATTATATAAAAGATTTCGTTTATAAGGATCAAAACGTTGCCTGTAAAATAGTTCCAGCCGCTTGTATAGCTGCTATATAAAGGATGGCGGGTATAAGAATCAAAGTGGCGGCTGTAGAATGGTTCCAGGAGCTTGTAAATCTGTTATATAGAGGATGGCGGCTATAAGACTAAAAGCAGTTTGTATAGATGTTATATAAATGATGGCGGCAACAACTTTCAAAATGGCGGCTGTAGAATGGTTGCAGCAGCTTTTATGGCTGTTACATAAAGTATGGCGGCTATAGGTCTCAAAACTGAATTGTTCCAACAGCTTGTAAGCCTTTTATATAAAGGATGGCGGGTATAAGAATCAAAGTGGCGGCTGTAGAATGGTTCCAGCAGCTTGTAAATCTGTTATATAAAGGATAGCGGCTATAAGACGTAAAGCAGTTTGTATAGCTGTTACAGCTTGTAAAGCTTTTATATAAAGGATGGCGGGTATACGACTCAAAATGGCAAATGGAGAATGGTTCCAGCAGCTTGGCGGCTGTAGAATGGTTCCAGCAGCTTGTAAAGCTGTTATATAAAGGATGGCGGCTATAAGAGTCAAAATGGCGGCTGTAGAACGGTTCCAGCTTGCATAGCTGTTATTTAAAGAAAGGCGGCTATAAGACTCAAAATTGCCGCTGGAGAATGGTTCTGGCAGGTTGTATAGCTGTCATATAAAGGATGGCGTGTCTAGGACTAAAAATGGCGGCTGTAAAATTGTTCCAGCAATTTTTATAGCTGTTACATTAAGGATGTCGGCTATAAAAATGGCGGCTGTGGAATGGTTCCAGCAGCTTGCATAGCTGTTATATAAAGGATGGCGGCTACAAGAGTCAAAATGGCGGCTGTAGAACGGTTCCAGCAGCTTGCATAGCTGTTATATACAAGACGGCGGCTACAAGACTCAAAATGGCGGATCAAGAATGGTTCCAGCAGCTTGTAAAGCTGTTATATAAAGGATGGCGAGTATAAGACTCAAAATGACGGCTGTAAAATATTTCCAGCA
This sequence comes from Drosophila paulistorum, assembly GCA_018152135.1. Classification (NCBI taxonomy): domain Eukaryota; kingdom Metazoa; phylum Arthropoda; class Insecta; order Diptera; family Drosophilidae; genus Drosophila; species Drosophila paulistorum. Next base: position 80,646 of record JAECXG010000227.1, on the reverse strand, counting down.
ACTTGTATTTCTGTTATAAAAAGGATGGTGGCTACAAGACTCAAAATGACGGCTGTAGAATGGTTCCAGCAACTTGTATAGCTGTCGTATAAAGGATGGCGGCTACAAGACTAAAATAGCAAATGGAGAATGATTCTAGCAGCTTGGCGGCTGTAAAATAGTTCCAGCCGCTTGTAAAGCTGCTATATAAAGGATGGGGGGTATAAGAATCAAAGTGGCAGCTGTACAATAGTTTCAGCAGCTTTTATAGCTGTTACATTAAGAATATCGGCTATAAGACTCAAAATGGCGGCTGTGGAATGGTTCCAGCAGCTTGCTTAGCTGTTATATAAAAGATGGCGGCTATAAAAGTCAAAACGGCGGCTGTAGAACGGTTCCAGCAGCTTGCATAGCTGTTATATAAAACCAGAGTGCCGATGCTAACTTTGACCGCGTCAAAGTTTGTATACCCTTGCAAGTTTGTTAGTAACTCTTTTATCTAAATTAACTGTTTTATCTAAAAAGGGTAATGTTTGCGTAAAAACCGCCTTCAATCTTAGCATAGGGTATAACGAACTTTCTGATGAAAGTCCCTGTTTTCCACCGATCGATCCTGTGAGAGCTATATGATATAGTTACCCGATCTTTAGCAAATTCGGCACAGTCAATAACAGATATATTTAACAATCGCATTAAAAGTAACGAAGTTATTGACAAAAGTCACTGTTTTCGACGGATCGTTCCTATGGGAGGTATATTATATAGTCACCCGATCTTGACCAAATTTGGCACAGTCGTTTATAGTTACAATAAACTTACTTATATTAAATTTCACGACAATAGCTTAAAAAGTAACGAAGTTATTGAGAAAAGAACGGTTCCACCAGCTTGTATAGCTTGTAAAGGATGGCGCCTATAACTCTCAAAATGGCGCCTGTAGAATAGATCCAGCAGCTTGTATAGCTGTTATATATAAGTATATACAGTATATACAAGCCTACAAGCAAAATTTCAGCTCTGTAGCTCTAACGGTCTTGGAGAAGTTCGCATCGATCCAACGAACGGACGGACGGACGGACGGATATGGCTATTTTGACTCGTCTCGTCTTGCTGATCAAGAATATATATACTTTATATGGTCGGAGATGCTTCCTTCTATGCGTTGCACACTTCTGACCAAAAATAATATACCCTTTTGCAATGGTATAAAAATGGCTATACAACGGTTCCAGTAGCTTGTACAGCTGTTATATAAAGGATGGCGACTATAAGACTCAAAAAAATGGGTGTACAACGGTTCCAGCAGCTTGTATAGCTGTTATAAAAAGGATGGCGGGTTCAAGACTCAAAATGGCGGCTGTAGAATGGTTCCAGCAGTTTGCAAAGCTGTTATATAAAGGATGGCGGGTTCAAGACTCAAAATAGCGGCTGTGGAATGGTTCTAGCAGCTTGTAAAGCTGTTATGTAAAGGAAGGCGGCTATAAGACCCAAAATGGCGGCTGTAGAATGGTTCCAGTAGTTTGTATAGCTGTTCTATAAATGATGGCGGCAATAACACTCAAAATGGCTGCCGTAGAATGGTTCCAGCAGCTTTTATGGCTGTTACATAAAGCATGGCGGCTAAAAGACTTCAAATTGAGGCAGGAGAATGGTTCTAGCAGCTTGTATAGCTGTCGTATAAACTATGGCGGCTATAAGACTCAAAATGGCGGTAGAATGGTTCCAGCAGCTTGTAAAACCATTATATAAAAGATTTCGTTTATAAGGATCAAAACGTTGCCTGTAAAATAGTTCCAGCCGCTTGTATAGCTGCTATATAAAGGATGGCGGGTATAAGAATCAAAGTGGCGGCTGTAGAATGGTTCCAGGAGCTTGTAAATCTGTTATATAAAGGATGGCGGCTATAAGACTAAAAGCAGTTTGTGTAGATGTTATATAAATGATGGCGGCAACAACTTTAAAAATGGCGGCTGTAGAATGGTTCCAGCAGCTTTTATGGCTGTTACATAAAGTATGGCGGCTATAGGTCTCAAAACTGAATTGTTCCAGCAGCTTGTAAGCCTTTTATATAAAGGATGGCGGGTATAAGACTCAAAATGGCGGCTGTAGAATGGTTCTAGCAGCTTGCATAGCTGTTATTTAAAGAAAGGCGGCTATAAGACTCAAAATTGCGGCTGGAGAATGGTTCTGGCAGGTTGTATAGCTGTCATATAAAAAGATGGCGAGTATAGGACTAAAAATGGCAAATTGAGAATGGTTCCAACAGCTTGTAAAGGTGTTATATAAAGGATGGCGGCTATAAGACTCAAAATGGCAAATGGAGAATGGTTCCAGCAGCTTGTAAAGCTGTTATATAAAGGATGGCCGGTATAACCCTCATAATGGCGGATGTAGAACGGTTCCAACAGCTTGCATAGCTGTTATTTAAAGAAAGACGGTTATAAGAGTCAAAATTGCGGCTGGAGAATGGTTCTGGCAGGTTGTATAGCTGTCATATTAAGAATGGCGGGTATAGGACAAAAAATGGCGGCTGTACAAATGTTCCAGCAGTTTTTATAGCTGTTACATTAAGGATGTCGGCTATAAAAATGTCGGCTGTGGAATGGCTCCAGCAGCTTGCATAGCTGTTATATAAAGGATGGCGGCTATAAGACTCAAAATAGCAAATGGAGATCTAGCAGCTTGCATAGCTGTTATATAAAAGATGGCGGCTACAAGACTCAAAATGGCGGATAAAGAATGGCGGCTATAAGACTAAAAGCAGTTTGTATAGATGTTATATAAATGATGGCGGCAACAACTTTAAAAATGGCGGCTGTAGAATGGTTCCAGCAGCTTTTATGGCTGTTACATAAAGTATGGCGGCTATAGGACTCAAAACTGAATTGTTCCAGCAGCTTGTAAGCCTTTTATATAAAGGATGGCGGGTATAAGACTCAAAATGGCGGCTGTAGAATGGTTCTAGCAGCTTGCATAGCTGTTATTTAAAGAAAGGCGGCTATAAGACTCAAAATTGCGGCTGGAGAATGGTTCTGGCAGGTTGTATAGCTGTCATATAAAAGATGGCGAGTATAGGACTAAAAATGGCAAATTGAGAATGGTTCCAACAGCTTGTAAAGGTGTTATATAAAGGATGGCGGCTATAAGACTCAAAATGGCAAATGGAGAATGGTTCCAGCAGCTTGTAAAGCTGTTATATAAAGGATGGCGGGTATAACCCTCATAATGGCGGATGTAGAACGGTTCCAACAGCTTGCATAGCTGTTATTTAAAGAAAGACGGTTATAAGAGTCAAAATTGCGGCTGGAGAATGGTTCTGGCAGGTTGTATAGCTGTCATATTAAGAATGGCGGGTATAGGACAAAAAATGGCGGCTGTACAAATGTTCCAGCAGTTTTTATAGCTGTTACATTAAGGATGTCGGCTATAAAAATGTCGGCTGTGGAATGGCTCCAGCAGCTTGCATAGCTGTTATATAAAGGATGGCGGCTATAAGACTCAAAATAGCAAATGGAGATCTAGCAGCTTGCATAGCTGTTATATAAAAGATGGCGGCTACAAGACTCAAAATGGCGGATAAAGAATGGTTCCAGCAGCTTGTAAAGCTGTTATATAAAAGGATGGCGGGTATACGACTCAAAATGGCAAATGGAGAATGGTTCCAGCAGCTTGGCGGCTGTAGAATGGTTCCAGCAGCTTGTAGAGCTGTTATATAAAGGATGGCGGGTATAACGCTCACAATGGCGGCTGCAGAATGATTCCAGCAACTTGTATTTCTGTCGTGTAAAGGATGGCGGGTATAAGACTCAAAATGGCGGCTGTAGAATGGTTCTAGCAGCTTGCATAGCTGTTATTTAAAGAAAGGCGGCTATAAGACTCAAAATTGCGGCTGGAGAATGGTTCTGGCAGGTTGTATAGCTGTTATATAAAAGATGGCGGCTATAAGAGTCAAAATGGCGGCTGTAGAACGGTTCCAGCAGCTTGCATAGCTGTTATATACAAGACGGCGGCTACAAGACTCAAAATGGCGGATAAAGAATGGTTCCAGCAGCTTGTAAAGCTGTTATATAAAGGATGGCGGGTATACGACTCAAAATGGCAAATGGAGAATGGTTCCAGCAGCTTGGCGGCTGTAGAATGGTTCCAGCAGCTTGTAGAGCTGTTATATAAAGGATGGCGGGTATAACGCTCACAATGGCGGCTGCAGAATGATTCCAGCAACTTGTATTTCTGTCGTGTAAAGGATGGCGGCTATAAGACTCAAAACGGCGGCTGTAGAACGGATCCAGCTTGCATAGCTGTTATTTAAAGAAAGGCGGCTATAAGACTCAAAATTGCGGCTGGAGAATGGTTCTGGCAGGTTGTATAGCTGTCATATAAAGGATGGCGTGTATAGGACTAAAAATGGCGGCTGTAAAATTATTCCAGCAGTTTTTATAGCTGTTACATTAAGGATGTCGGCTATAAAAATGGCGGCTGTGGAATGGTTCCAGCAGCTTGCATAGCTGTTATATAAAGGATGGCGGCTATAAGACTCAAAATAGCAAATGGAGATCCAGCAGCTTGTATAGCTGCTATATAAAAGATGGCGGCTATAAGAGTCAAAATGGCGGCTGTAAACGGTTCCAGCAGCTAAAATGGCAAATGGAGAATGGTTCTAGCAGCTTGGCGGCTGTAAAATAGTTCCAGCCGCTTGTAAAGCTGCTATATAAAGGATGGGGGGTATAAGAATCAAAGTGGCAGCTGTACAATAGTTCCAGCAGCTTTTATAGCTGTTACATTAAGAATATCGGCTATAAGACTCAAAATGGCGGCTGTGGAATGGTTCCAGCAGCTTGCTTAGCTGTTATATAAAGGATGGCGGCTATAGGAGAATGGAGAATGGTTCTAGCAGCTTGGCGGCTGTAGAATAGATCTAGCAACTTGTATAGCTGTTATATAAAAGATGGCGGCTATAAAAGTCATAATGACGGCTGTAGAACGGTTCCAGCAGCTTGCATAGCTGTTGTATAAAAAAAGGGGGCTATAAGACACAAAATTGCGGCTGAAGAATGGTTCTAACAGCTTTTATAGCTGTTACATTAAGGATGTCGGCTATAAGACTCAAAATGGCGGCTGTGGAATGGTTCCAGCAGCTTGCTTAGCTGTTATATAAAGGATGGCGGCTATAGGACTCAAAATGTCAAATGGAGAATGGTTCTAGCAGCTTGGCGGCTGTAGAATAGATCCAGCAACTTGTATAGCTGTTATATAAAAGATGGCGGCTGTAAAAGTCAAAATAGCAAATGGAGATCCAGCAGCTTGTATAGGTGTTATATAAAAGATGGCGGCTATAAGAGTCAAAATGACGGCTGTAGAACGGTTCCAGCAGCTTGCATAGCTGTTGTATAAAAAAAGGCGGCTATAAGACTCAAAATTGCGGCTGAAGAATGGTTCTAGCAGATTGTATAGCTGTCATATAAAGGATGGCGGGTATACGACTCAAAATGGCAAATGGAGAATGGTTCCAGCAGCTTGGCGGCTGTAGAATGGTTCCAGCAGCTTGTAGAGCTGTTATATAAAGGATGGCGGGTATAACGCTCACAATGGCGGCTGCAGAATGATTCCAGCAACTTGTGTTTCTGTCGTGTAAAGGATGGCGGCTATAAGACTCAAAACGGCGGCTGCAGAACGGTTCCAGCTTGCATAGCTGTTATTTAAAGAAAGGCGGCTATAAGACTCAAAATTGCGGCTGGAGAATGGTTCTGGCAGGTTGTATAGCTGTCATATAAAGGATGGCGTGTATAGGACTAAAAATGGCGGCTGTAAAATTATTCCAGCAGTTTTTATAGCTGTTACATTAAGGATGTCGGCTATAAAAATGGCGGCTGTGGAATGGTTCCAGCAGCTTGCTTAGCTGTTATATAAAGGATGGCGCCTATAGGAGAATGGAGAATAGTTTTAGCAGCTTGGCGGCTGTAGAATAGATAGCGGGTATAAAAGTCAAAACGGCGGCTGTAGAACGGTTCCAGCAGCTTGCATAGCTGTTATATAAAACCAGAGGGCCGATGCTAACTTTGACCGCGTCAAAGATTGTATACCCTTGCAAGTTTGTTAGTAACTCTTTTATCTAAATTAACTGTTTTATCTAAAAAGGGTAATGTTTGTGTAAAACCCGCCTTCAATCTTAGCATAGGGTATAACGAACTTTCTGATGAAAGTCCCTGTTTTCCACCGATCGATCCTGTGAGAGCTATATGATATATTTACCCGATCTTTACCAAATTCGGCACAGTCATTAACAGATATATTTAACAATCGCATTAAAAGTAACGAAGTTATTGACAAAAGTCACTGTTTTCGACGGATCGTTCCTATGGGAGGTATATTATATAGTCACCCGATCTTGACCAAATTTGGCACAGTCGTTTATAGTTACAATAAACTTACTTATATTAAATTTCACGACAATAGCTTAAAAAGTGACGAAGTTATTGAGAAAAGAACGGTTCCTCTAGCTTGCAGCTTTTATGGCTGTTACATAAAGTATGGCGGCTATAGGACTCAAAACTGAATTGTTCCAGCAGCTTGTAAGCCTTTTATATAAAGGATGGCGGGTATAAGACTCAAAATGGCGGCTGTAGAATGGTTCTAGCAGCTTGCATAGCTGTTATTTAAAGAAAGGCGGCTATAAGACTCAAAATTGCGGCTGGAGAATGGTTCTGGCAGGTTGTATAGCTGTCATATAAAAGATGGCGAGTATAGGACTAAAAATGGCAGCTTTTATGGCTGTTACATAAAGTATGGCGGCTATAGGACTCAAAACTGAATTGTTCCAGCAGCTTGTAAGCCTTTTATATAAAGGATGGCGGGTATAAGACTCAAAATGGCGGCTGTAGAATGGTTCTAGCAGCTTGCATAGCTGTTATTTAAAGAAAGGCGGCTATAAGACTCAAAATTGCGGCTGGAGAATGGTTCTGGCAGGTTGTATAGCTGTCATATAAAAGATGGCGAGTATAGGACTAAAAATGGCAAATTGAGAATGGTTCCAACAGCTTGTAAAGGTGTTATATAAAGGATGGCGGCTGTAAGACTCAAAATGGCAAATGGAGAATGGTTCCAGCAGCTTGTAAAGCTGTTATATAAAGGATGGCGGGTATAACCCTCATAATGGCGGATGTAGAACGGTTCCAACTGCTTGCATAGCTGTTATTTAAAGAAAGACGGTTATAAGAGTCAAAATTGCGGCTGGAGAATGGTTCTGGCAGGTTGTATAGCTGTCATATAAAGAATGGCGGGTATAGGACAAAAAATGGCGGCTGTACAAATGTTCCAGCAGTTTTTATAGCTGTTACATTAAGGATGTCGGCTATAAAAATGTCGGCTGTGGAATGGCTCCAGCAGCTTGCATAGCTGTTATATAAAGGATGGCGGCTATAAGACTCAAAATAGCAAATGGAGATCTAGCAGCTTGCATAGCTGTTATATAAAAGATGGCGGCTACAAGACTCAAAATGGCGGATAAAGAATGGTTCCAGCAGCTTGTAAAGCTGTTATATAAAGGATGGCGGGTATACGACTCAAAATGGCAAATGGAGAATGGTTCCAGCAGCTTGGCGGCTGTAGAATGGTTCCAGCAGCTTGTAGAGCTGTTATATAAAGGATGGCGGGTATAACGCTCACAATGGCGGCTGCAGAATGATTCCAGCAACTTGTATTTCTGTCGTGTAAAGGATGGCGGGTATACGACTCAAAATGGCGGCTGTAGAATGGTTCTAGCAGCTTGCATAGCTGTTATTTAAAGAAAGGCGGCTATAAGACTCAAAATTGCGGCTGGAGAATGGTTCTGGCAGGTTGTATAGCTGTTATATAAAAGATGGCGGCTATAAGAGTCAAAATGGCGGCTGTAGAACGGTTCCAGCAGCTTGCATAACTGTTATATACAAGACGGCGGCTACAAGACTCAAAATGGCGGATAAAGAATGGTTCCAGCAGCTTGTAAAGCTGTTATATAAAGGATGGCGGGTATACGACTCAAAATGGCAAATGGAGAATGGTTCCAGCAGCTTGGCGGCTGTAGAATGGTTCCAGCAGCTTGTAGAGCTGTTATATAAAGGATGGCGGGTATAACGCTCACAATGGCGGCTGCAGAATGATTCCAGCAACTTGTATTTCTGTCGTGTAAAGGATGGCGGCTATAAGACTCAAAACGGCGGCTGTAGAACGGTTCCAGCTTGCATAGCTGTTATTTAAAGAAAGGCGGCTATAAGACTCAAAATTGCGGCTGGAGAATGGTTCTGGCAGGTTGTATAGCTGTCATATAAAGGATGGCGTGTATAGGACTAAAAATGGCGGCTGTAAAATTATTCCAGCAGTTTTTATAGCTGTTACATTAAGGATGTCGGCTATAAAAATGGCGGCTGTGGAATGGTTCCAGCAGCTTGCATAGCTGTTATATAAAGGATGGCGGCTATAAGACTCAAAATAGCAAATGGAGATCCACCAGCTTGTATAGCTGCTATATAAAAGATGGCGACTATAAGAGTCAAAATGGCGGCTGTAAACGGTTCCAGCAGCTAAAATGGCAAATGGAGAATAGTTCTAGCAGCTTGGCGGCTGTAAAATAGTTCCAGCCGCTTGTAAAGCTGCTATATAAAGGATGGGGGGTATAAGAATCAAAGTGGCAGCTGTACAATAGTTCCAGCAGCTTTTATAGCTGTTACATTAAGAATATCGGCTATAAGACTCAAAATGGCGGCTGTGGAATGGTTCCAGCAGCTTGCTTAGCTGTTATATAAAGGATGGCGGCTATAGGAGAATGGAGAATGGTTCTAGCAGCTTGGCGGCTGTAGAATAGATCTAGCAACTTGTATAGCTGTTATATAAAAGATGGCGGCTATAAAAGTCATAATGACGGCTGTAGAACGGTTCCAGCAGCTTGCATAGCTGTTGTATAAAAAAAGGGGGCTATAAGACACAAAATTGCGGCTGAAGAATGGTTCTAACAGCTTTTATAGCTGTTACATTAAGGATGTCGGCTATAAGACTCAAAATGGCGGCTGTGGAATGGTTCCAGCAGCTTGCTTAGCTGTTATATAAAGGATGGCGGCTATAGGACTCAAAATGTCAAATGGAGAATGGTTCTAGCAGCTTGGCGGCTGTAGAATAGATCCAGCAACTTGTATAGCTGTTATATAAAAGATGGCGACTATAAAAGTCAAAATAGCAAATGGAGATCCAGCAGCTTGTATAGGTGTTATATAAAAGATGGCGGCTATAAGAGTCAAAATGACGGCTGTAAAACGGTTCCAGCAGCTTGCATAGCTGTTGTATAAAAAAAGGCGGCTATAAGACTCAAAATTGCGGCTGAAGAATGGTTCTAGCAGATTGTATAGCTGTCATATAAAGGATGGCGGGAATACGACTCAAAATGGCAAATGGAGAATGGTTCCAGCAGCTTGGCGGCTGTAGAATGGTTCCAGCAGCTTGTAGAGCTGTTATATAAAGGATGGCGGGTATAACGCTCACAATGGCGGCTGCAGAATGATTCCAGCAACTTGTGTTTCTGTCGTGTAAAGGATGGCGGCTATAAGACTCAAAACGGCGGCTGCAGAACGGTTCCAGCTTGCATAGCTGTTATTTAAATAAAGGCGGCTATAAGACTCAAAATTGCGGCTGGAGAATGGTTCTGGCAGGTTGTATAGCTGTCATATAAAGGATGGCGTGTATAGGACTAAAAATGGCGGCTGTAAAATTATTCCAGCAGTTTTTATAGCTGTTACATTAAGGATGTCGGCTATAAAAATGGCGGCTGTGGAATGGTTCCAGCAGCTTGCTTAGCTGTTATATAAAGGATGGCGCCTATAGGAGAATAGAGAATAGTTTTAGCAGCTTGGCGGCTGTAGAATATATAGCGGGTATAAAAGTCAAAACGGCGGCTGTAGAACGGTTCCAGCAGCTTGCATAGCTGTTATATAAAACCAGAGGGCCGATGCTAACTTTGACCGCGTCAAAGATTGTATACCCTTGCAAGTTTGTTAGTAACTCTTTTATCTAAATTAACTGTTTTATCTAAAAAGGGTAATGTTTGTGTAAAACCCGCCTTCAATCTTAGCATAGGGTATAACGAACTTTCTGATGAAAGTCCCTGTTTTCCACCGATCGATCCTGTGAGAGCTATATGATATATTTACCCGATCTTTACCAAATTCGGCACAGTCAATAACAGATATATTTAACAATCGCATTAAAAGTAACGAAGTTATTGACAAAAGTCACTGTTTTCGACGGATCGTTCCTATGGGAGGTATATTATATAGTCACCCGATCTTGACCAAATTTGGCACAGTCGTTTATAGTTACAATAAACTTACTTATATTAAATTTCACGACAATAGCTTAAAAAGTGACGAAGTTATTGAGAAAAGAACGGTTCCTCTAGCTTGTATAGCTTGTAAAGGATGGCGCATATAACTCTCAAAATGGCGCCTGTAGAATGGTTCCAGCAGCTTGTAAAGCTGTTACAATAAGGATGTCGGCTATAAGACTCAAAATGGCGGCTGTGGGATGGTTTCAGCAGCTTGCATAGCTGTTATATAAAGGATGGCGGCTATAAGACTCAAAATGGCGGCTGTAGAATAGATCCAGCAGCTTGTATAGCTGCTATATATAAGTACATACAGTATATACAAGCCTACAAGCAAAATTTCAGCTCTGTAGCTCTAACGGTCTTGGAGAAGTTCGCATCGATCCAACGGACGGACGGACGGACACACTGACGGACATGGCTATTTTGACTCGTCTCGTCTTGCTGATCAAGAATATATATACTTTATATGATCGGAGATGCTTCCTTCTATGCGTTGCACACTTCTGACCAAAAATAAAATACCCCTTTGCAAGGGTATAAAAATGGCTGTACAACGGTTCCAGCAGCTTGTACAGCTGTTATATAAAGGATGGCGACTATAAGACTCAAAAAAATGGGTGTACAACGGTTCCAGCAGCTTGTTAGCTGTTATAAAAAGGATGGCGGGTTCAAGACTCAAAATGGCGGCTGTAGAATGGTTCCAGCAGTTTGCAAAGCTGTTATATAAAGGATGGCGGGTTCAAGACTCAAAATAGCGGCTGTGGAATGGTTCTAGCAGCTTGTAAAGCTGTTATGTAAAGCATGAAGTTTATACAGCTCAAAACGTCGGCGGTAAAATGGTTCCAGCCGCTTGTATAGCTGCTATATAAAGGACGGCGGGTATAAGGCTCAAAATGGCGGCTGTAGAATGGTTCCAGCAGCTTCTAAATCTGTTATATAAAGGAAGGCGGCTATAAGACCCAAAATGGCGGCTGTAGAATGGTTCCAGTAGTTTGTATAGCTGTTATATAAATGATGGCGGCAATAACACTCAAAATGGCTGCCGTAGAATGGTTCCAGCAGCTTTTATGGCTGTTACATAAAGCATGGCGGCGAAAAGACTTCAAATTGAGGCAGGAGAATGGTTCTAGCAGCTTGTATAGCTGTCGTATAAACTATGGCGGCTATAAGACTCAAAATGGCGGTAGAATGGTTCCAGCAGTTTGCAAAGCTGTTATATAAAGGATGGCGGCTATAAGACTCAAAATGGCAAGTGGAGAATGGTTCCAGCAGCTTGTAAAGCTGTTATATAAAGGATGGCGGGAATAACCCTCATAATGGCGGCTGTAGAACGGTTCCAGCAGCTTGCATAGCTGTTATATACAAGACGGCGGCTACAAGACTCAAAATGGCGGATAAAGAATGGTTCCCGCAGCTTGCAAAGCTGTTATATAAAGGATGGCGAGTATAAGACTCAAAATGACGGCTGTACAAAAGTTCCACCAGCTTTTATAGCTGTTACATTAAGAATGTCGGCTATAAGACTCAAAATGGCGGCTGTGGAATGGTTCCAGCAGCTTGCTTAGCTGTTTTATAAAGGATGGCGGCTATAGGAGAATGGAGAATGGTTCTAGCAGCTTGGCGGCTGTAGAATAGATCCAGCAACTTGTATAGCTATTATATAAAAGATGGCGGCTATAAAAGTCATAATGGCGGCTGTAGAACGGTTCCAGCAGCTTGCATAGCTGTTGTATAAAAAAAGGCGGCTATAAGACTCAAAATTGCGGCTGAAGAATGGTTCTAGCAGCTTGTATAGCTGTCATATAAAGGATGGCGGGTATAAGACTCAAAATGGCGGGTGTATAATAGTTCCAGCAGCTTTTATAGCTGTTACATTAAGGATGTCGGCTATAAGACTCAAAATGGTTGTGGAATGTTTCCAGCAGCTTGCTTAGCTGTTATATAAAGGATGGCGGCTATAGGACTCAAAATGTCAAATGGAGAATGGTTCTAGCAGCTTGGCGGCTGTAGAATAGATCCAGCAACTTGTATAGCTGTTATCTAAAAGATGGCGGCTATAAAAGTCAAAATAGCAAATGGAGATCCAGCAGCTTATAAAGCTGTTATATAAAAGATGGCGGCTATAAGAGTCAAAATGGCGGCTGTACAATAGTTCCAGCAGCTTTTATAGCTGTTACATTAAGGATGTCGGCTATAAGACTCTAAATGACGGCTGTAGAACGGTTCCAGCAGCTTGCATAGATGTTATATACAAGAAGGCGGCTGTAAGACTCAAAATTGCGGTTGGAGAATGGTTCTAGCAGTTTGTATAGACAGCAGCTTTTATAGCTGTTACATTAAGGTTGTCGGATATAAGACTTAAAATGGCGGCTGTAGAATGGTTCCAGCAGCTTCTAAATCTGTTATATAAAGGAAGGCGGCTATAAGACCCAAAATGGCGGCTGTAGAATGGTTCCAGTAGTTTGTATAGCTGTTATATAAATGATGGCGGCAATAACACTCAAAATGGCTGCCGTAGAATGGTTCCAGCAGCTTTTATGGCTGTTACATAAAGCATGGCGGCGAAAAGACTTCAAATTGAGGCAGGAGAATGGTTCTAGCAGCTTGTATAGCTGTCGTATAAACTATGGCGGCTATAAGACTCAAAATGGCGGTAGAATGGTTCCAGCAGTTTGCAAAGCTGTTATATAAAGGATGGCGGCTATAAGACTCAAAATGGCAAATGGAGAATGGTTCCAGCAGCTTGGCGGCTGTAGAATGGTTCCAGCAACTTGTATAGCTGTCGTATAAAGGATGGCGGCTACAAGACCAAAATGGCAAGTGGAGAATGGTTCTAGCAGCTTTTATGTCTGTTACATAAAGCATGGCGGCTATAGGACTCAAAATTGAATGGTTCCAGCAGCTTGTATGCGTTGCACACTTCTGACCAAAAATAATATACCCCTTTGCAAGGGTATAAAAATGGCTGTACAACGGTTCCAGCAGCTTGTACAGCTGTTATATAAAGGATGGCGACTATAAGACTCAAAAAAATGGGTGTACAACGGTTCCAGCAGCTTGTTAGCTGTTATAAAAAGGATGGCGGGTTCAAGACTCAAAATGGCGGCTGTAGAATGGTTCCAGCAGTTTGCAAAGCTGTTATATAAAGGATGGCGGGTTCAAGACTCAAAATAGCGGCTGTGGAATGGTTCTAGCAGCTTGTATAGCTGTCATATAAAGGATGGCGGGTATAAGACTCAAAATGGCGGGTGTATAATAGTTCCAGCAGCTTTTATAGCTGTTACATTAAGGATATCGGCTATAAGACTCAAAATGGTTGTGGAATGTTACCAGCAGCTTGCTTGGCTGTTATATAAAGGATGGCGGCTATAGGACTCAAAATGTCAAATGGAGAATGGTTCTAGCAGCTTGGCGGCTGTAGAATAGATCCAGCAACTTGTATAGCTGTTATCTAAAAGATGGCGGCTATAAAAGTCAAAATAGCAAATGGAGATCCAGCAGCTTATATAGCTGTTATATAAAAGATGGCGGCTATAAGAGTCAAAATGGCGGCTGTACAATAGTTCCAGCAGCTTTTATAGCTGCTACATTAAGGATGTCGGCTATAAGACTCTAAATGACGGCTGTAGAACGGTTCCAGCAGCTTGCATAGATGTTATATACAAGAAGGCGGCTGTAAGACTCAAAATTGCGGTTGGAGAATGGTTCTAGCAGTTTGTATAGACAGCAGCTTTTATGGCTGTTACATTAAGGTTGTCGGATATAAGACTTAAAATGACGGCTGTAGAATGGTTCCAGCAGCTTGTAAAGCTGTTATATAAAGGATGGCGGCTATAAGACTCAAAATGGCAAATGGAGAATGGTTCCAGCAGCTTGGCGGCTGTAGAATGGTTCCAGCAACTTGTATAGCTGTCGTATAAAGGATGGCGGATACAAGACCAAAATGGCAAATGGAGAATGGTTCTAGCAGCTTTTATGTCTGTTACATAAAGCATAGCGGCTATAGGACTCAAAATTGAATGGTTCCAGCAGCTTGTAAAGCTTTTATATAAAGGATGGCGGGTATACGACTCAAAATGGCAAATGGAGAATGGTTCCAGCAGCTTGGCGGCTGTAGAATGGTTCCAGCAGCTTGTAGAGCTGTTATATAAAGGATGGCGGGTATAACGCTCACAATGGCGGCTGCAGAATGATTCCAGCAACTTGTATTTCTGTCGTGTAAAGGATGGCGGCTATAAGACTCAAAACGGCGGCTGTAGAACGGTTCCAGCTTGCATAGCTGTTATTTAAAGAAAGGCGGCTATAAGACTCAAAATTGCGGCTGGAGAATGGTTCTGGCAGGTTGTATAGCTGTCATATAAAGGATGGCGTGTATAGGACTAAAAATGGCGGCTGTAAAATTATTCCATCAGTTTTTATAGCTGTTATATTAAGGATGTCGGCTATAAAAATGGCGGCTGTGGAATGGTTCCAGCAGCTTGCATAGCTGTTATATAAAGGATGGCGGCTATAAGACTCAAAATAGCAAATGGAGATCCAGCAGCTTGTATAGCTGTTATATAAAAGATGGCGGCTATAAGAGTCAAAATGGCGGCTGTAAACGGTTCCAGCAGCTAAGATGGCAAATGGCGAATGGTTCTAGCAGCTTGGCGGCTGTAAAATAGTTCCAGCCGCTTGTAAAGCTGCTATATAAAGGATGGGGGGTATAAGAATCAAAGTGGCAGCTGTACAATAGTTCCAGCAGCTTTTATAGCTGTTACATTAAGAATATCGGCTATAAGACTCAAAATGGCGGCTGTGGAATGGTTCCAGCAGCTTGCTTATCTGTTATATAAAGGATGGCGCCTATAGGAGAATGGAGAATAGTTTTAGCAGCTTGGCGGCTGTAGAATAGATCCAGCAACTTGTATAGCTGTTATATAAAAGATGGCGGCTATAAAAGTCAAAACGGCGGCTGTAGAACGGTTCCAGCAGCTTGCATAGCTGTTATATAAAACCAGAGGCCGATGCTAAATTTGACCGCGTCAAAGTTTGTATACCCTTGCAAGTTTGTTAGTAACTCTTTTATCTAAATTAACTGTTTTATCTAAAAAGGGTAATGTTTGCGTAAAAACCGCCTTCAATCTTAGCATAGGGTATAACGAACTTTCTGATGAAAGTCCCTGTTTTCCACCGATCGATCCTGTGAGAGCTATATGATATAGTTACCCGATCTTTACCAAATTCGGCACAGTCATTAACAGATATATTTAACAATCGCATTAAAAGTAACGAAGTTATTGACAAAAGTCACTGTTTTCGACGGATCGTTCCTATGGGAGGTATATTATATAGTCACCCGATCTTGACCAAATTTGGCACAGTCGTTTATAGTTACAATAAACTTACTTATATTAAATTTCACGACAATAGCTTAAAAAGTGAAGAAGTTATTGAGAAAAGAACGGTTCCTCCAGCTTGTATAGCTTGTAAAGGATGGCGCATATAACTCTCAAAATGGCGCCTGTAGAATGGTTCCAGCAGCTTGTAAAGCTGTTACATAAAGGATGTCGGCTATAAGATTCAAAATGGCGGCTGTGGGATGGTTCCAGCAGCTTGCATAGCTGTTATATAAAGGATGGCGGCTATAAGACTCAAAATGGCGGCTGTAGAATAGATCCAGCAGCTTGTATAGCTGTTATATATAAGTATATACAGTATATACAAGCCTACAAGCAAAATTTCAGCTCTGTAGCTCTAACGGTCTTGGAGAAGTTCGCATCGATCCAACGGACGGACGGACGGACGGACTGACGGACATGGCTATTTTGACTTGTCTCGTCTTGCTGATCAAGAATATATATACTTTATATGATCGGAGATGCTTCCTTCTATGCGTTGCACACTTCTGACCAAAAATAATATACCCCTTTGCAAGGGTATAAAAATGGCTGTACAACGGTTCCAGCAGCTTGTACAGCTGTTATATAAAGGATGGCGACTATAAGACTCAAAAAAATGGGTGTACAACGGTTCCAGCAGCTTGTATAGCTGTTATAAAAAGGATGGCGGGTTCAAGACTCAAAATGGCGGCTGTAGAATGGTTCCAGCAGTTTGCAAAGCTGTTATATAAAGGATGGCGGGTTCAAGACTCAAAATAGCGGCTGTGGAATGGTTCTAGCAGCTTGTAAAGCTGTTATGTAAAGCATGACGTTTATACGGCTCAAAACGTCGGCGGTAAAATGGTTCCAGCCGCTTGTATAGCTGCTATATAAAGGACGGCGGGAATAAGGCTCAAAATGGCGGCTGTAGAATGGTTCCAGCAGCTTCTAAATCTGTTATACAAAGAAAGGCGGCTATAAGACCCAAAATGGCGGCTGTAGAATGGTTCCAGTAGTTTGTATAGCTGTTATATAAATGATGGCGGCAATAACACTCAAAATGGCTGCCGTAGAATGGTTCTAGCAGCTTGTATAGCTGTCGTATAAACTATTGCGGCTATAAGACTCAAAATGGCGGTAGAATGGTTCCAGCAGTTTGCAAAGCTGTTATATAAAGAATGCCGGCTATAAGACTCAAAATGGCAAAATGGCAAATGGAGAATGGTTCCAGCAGCTTGTAAAGCTGTTGTATAAAGGATGGCGGGTATAACCGTCATAATGGCGGCTGTAGAACGGTTCCAGCAGCTTGCATAGCTGTTATATACAAGACGGCGGCTACAAGACTCAAAATGGCGGATAAAGAATGGTTCCCGCAGCTTGCAAAGCTGTTATATAAAGGATGGCGAGTATAAGACTCAAAATGACGGCTGTACAAAAGTTCCACCAGCTTTTATAGCTGTTACATTAAGAATGTCGGCTATAAGACTCAAAATGGCGGCTGTGGAATGGTTCCAGCAGCTTGCTTAGCTGTTTTATAAAGGATGGCGGCTATAGGAGAATGGAGAATGGTTCTAGCAGCTTGGCGGCTGTAGAATAGATCCAGCAACTTGTGTAGCTATTATATAAAAGATGGCGGCTATAAAAGTCATAATGGCGGCTGTAGAACGGTTCCAGCAGCTTGCATAGCTGTTGTATAAAAAAAGGCGGCTATAAGACTCAAAATTGCGGCTGAAGAATGGTTCTAGCAGCTTGTATAGCTGTCATATAAAGGATGGCGGGTATAAGACTCAAAATGGCGGGTGTATAATAGTTCCAGCAGCTTTTATAGCTGTTACATTAAGGATGTCGGCTATAAGACTCAAAATGGTTGTGGAATGTTTCCAGCAGCTTGCTTAGCTGTTATATAAAGGATGGCGGCTATAGGACTCAAAATGTCAAATGGAGAATGGTTCTAGCAGCTTGGCGGCTGTAGAATAGATCCAGCAACTTGTATAGCTGTTATATAAAAGATGGCGGCTATAAGAGTCAAAATGGCGGCTGTAGAACGGTTCCAGCAGCTTGCATAGCTGTTGTATAAAAAAAGGCGGCTATAAGACTCAAAATTGCGGCTGAAGAATGGTTCTAGCAGATTGTATAGCTGTCATATAAAGGATGGCGGGTATACGACTCAAAATCGCAAATGGAGAATGGTTCCAGCAGCTTGGCGGCTGTAGAATGGTTCCAGCAGCTTGTAAAGCTGTTATATAAAGGATGGCGGGTATAACGCTCACAATGGCGGCTGCAGAATGATTCCAGCGACTTGTATTTCTGTCGTGTAAAGGATGGCGGCTATAAGACTCAAAACGGCGGCTGTAGAACGGTTCCAGCTTGCATAGCTCTTATTTAAAGAATGGCGGCTATAAGACTCAAGATTGCGGCTGGAGAATGGTTCTGGCAGGTTGTATAGCTGTCATATAAAGGATGGCGTGTATAGGACTAAAAATGGCGGCTGTGAAATTATTCCAGCAGTTTTTATAACTGTTACATTAAGGATGTCGGCTATAAAAATGGCGGCTGTGGAATGGTTCCAGCAGCTTGCATAGCTGTTATATAAAGGATGGCGGCTATAAGACTCAAAATAGCAAATGGAGATCCAGCAGCTTGTATAGCTGTTATATAAAAGATGGCGGCTATAAGAGTCAAAATGGCGGCTGTAGAACGGTTCCAGCAGCTTGCATAGCTGTTATATACAAGACGACGGCTACAAGACTCAAAATGGCGGATAAAGAATGGTTCCAGCAGCTTGTAAAGCTGTTATATAAAGGATGGCGAGTATAAGACTCAAAATGACGGCTGTAAAATATTTCCAGCAACTTGTATTTCTGTTATAAAAAGGATGGTGGCTACAAGACTCAAAATGACGGCTGTAGAATGGTTCCAGCAACTTGTATAGCTGTCGTATAAAGGATGGCGGCTACAAGGCAAAAATGGTTCCAGCAACTTGTATAGCTGTCGTATAAAGGATGGCGGCTACAAGGCTAAAATGGCAAATGGAGAATGGTTTTAGTTCCAGCCGCTTGTAAAGCTGCTATATAAAGGATGGGGGGTATAAGAATCAAAGTGGCAGCTGTACAATAGTTCCAGCAGCTTTTATAGCTGTTACATTAAGAATATCGGCTATAAGACTCAAAATGGCGGCTGTGGAATGGTTCCAGCAGCTTGCTTAGCTGTTATATAAAGGATGGTGGCTATAGGAGAATGGAGAATGGTTTTAGCAGCTTGGCGGCTGTAGAATAGATCCAGCAACTTGTATAGCTGTTATATAAAAGATGGCGGCTATAAAAGTCAAAACGGCGGCTGTAGAACGGTTCCAGCAGCTTGCATAGCTGTTATATAAAACCAGAGGGCCGATGCTAACTTTGACCGCGTCAAAGTTTGTATACCCTTGCAAGTTTGTTAGTAACTCTTTTATCTAAATTAACTGTTTTATCTAAAAAGGGTAATGTTTGCGTAAAACCCGCCTTCAATCTTAGCATAGGGTATAACGAACTTTCTGATAAAAGTCCCTGTTTTCCACCGATCGATCCTGTGAGAGTTATATGATATATTTACCCGATCTTTACCAAATTCGGCACAGTCGTTTATAGTTACAATAAACTTACTTATATTAAATTTCACGACAATAGCTTAAAAAGTGACGAAGTTATTGAGAAAAGAACGGTTCCTCTAGCTTGTATAGCTTGTAAAGGATGGCGCATATAACTCTCAAAATGGCGCCTGTAGAATGGTTCCAGCAGCTTGTAAAGCTGTTACATTAAGGATGTCGGCTATAAGACTGAAAATGGCGGCTGTGGGATGGTTCCAGCAGCTTGCATAGCTGTTATATAAAGGATGGCGGCTATAAGACTCAAAATGGCAGCTGTAGAATAGAACCAGCAGCTTGTATAGCTGCTATATATAAGTACATACAGTATATACAAGCCTACAAGCAAAATTTCAGCTCTGTAGCTCTAACGGTCTTGGAGAAGTTCGCATCGATCCAACGGACGGACGGACGGACGGACTGACGGACATGGCTATTTTGACTCGTCTCGTCTTGCTGATCAAGAATATATATACTTTATATGATCGGAGATGCTTCCTTCTATGCGTTGCACACTTCTGACCAAAAAATAATATACCCCTTTGCAAGGGTATAAAAATGGCTGTACAACGGTTCCAGCAGCTTGTACAGCTGTTATATAAAGGATGGCGACTATAAGACTCAAAAAAATGGGTGTACAACGGTTCCAGCAGCTTGTATAGCTGTTATAAAAAGGATGGCGGGTTGAAGACTCAAAATGGCGGCTGTAGAATGGTTCCAGCAGTTTGCAAAGCTGTTATATAAAGAAAGGCGGCTATAAGACCCAAAATGGCGGCTGTAGAATGGTTTCAGTAGTTTGTATAGATGTTATATAAATGATGGCGGCAATAACACTCAAAATGGCTGCCGTAGAATGGTTCCAGCAGCTTTTATGTCTGTTACATAAAGCATAGCGGCTAAAAGACTTCAAATTGAGGCAGGAGAATGGTTCTAGCAGCTTGTATAGCTGTCGTATAAACTATGGCGGCTATAAGACTCAAAATGGCGGTAGAATGGTTCCAGCAGTTTGCAAAGCTGTTATATAAAGGATGGCGGCTATAAGACTCAAAATGGCAAATGGAGAATGGTTCCAGCAGCTTGTAAAGCTGTTATATAAAGGATGGCGGGTATAACCCTCATAATGGCGGCTGTAGAACGGTTCCAGCGGCTTGCATAGCTGTTATATACAAGACGGCGGCTACAAGACTCAAAATGGCGGATAAAGAATGGTTCCCGCAGCTTGCAAAGCTGTTATATAAAGGATGGCGAGTATAAGACTCAAAATGACGGCTGTACAAAAGTTCCATCAGCTTTTATAGCTGTTACATTAAGAATGTCGGCTATAAGACTCAAAATGGCGGCTGTGGAATGGTTCCAGCAGCTTGCTTAGCTGTTTTATAAAGGATGGCGGCTATAGGAGAATGGAGAATGGTTCTAGCAGCTTGGCGGCTGTAGAATAGATCCAGCAACTTGTATAGCTATTATATAAAAGATGGCGGCTATAAAAATCATAATGGCGGCTGTAGAACGGTTCCAGCAGCTTGCATAGCTGTTGTATAAAAAAAGGCGGCTATAAGACTCAAAATTGCGGCTGAAGAATGGTTCTAGCAGCTTGTATAGCTGTCATATAAAGGATGGCGGGTATAAGACTCAAAATGGCGGGTATATACAAGACGGCGGCTACAAGACTCAAAATGGCGGATAAAGAATGGTTCCAGCAGCTTGTAAAGCTGTTATATAAAGGATGGCGAGTATAAGACTCAAAATGACGGCTGTAAAATATTTCCAGCAACTTGTATTTCTGTTATAAAAAGGATGGTGGCTACAAGACTCAAAATGACGGCTGTAGAATGGTTCCAGCAACTTGTATAGCTGTCGTATAAAGGATGGCGGCTACAAGGCAAAAATGGTTCCAGCAACTTGTATAGCTGTCGTATAAAGGATGGCGGCTACAAGGCTAAAATGGCAAATGGAGAATGGTTTTAGTTCCATCCGCTTGTAAAGCTGCTATATAAAGGATGGGGGGGTATAAGAATCAAAGTGGCAGCTGTACAATAGTTCCAGCAGCTTTTATAGCTGTTACATTAAGAATATCGGCTATAAGACTCAAAATGGCGGCTGTGGAATGGTTCCAGCAGCTTGCTTAGCTGTTAAATAAAGGATGGCGCCTATAGGAGAATGGAGAATGGTTTTAGCAGCTTGGCGGCTGTAGAATAGATCCAGCAACTTGTATAGCTGTTATATAAAAGATGGCGGCTATAAAAAGTCAAAACGGCGGCTGTAGAACGGTTCCAGCAGCTTGCATAGCTGTTATATAAAACCAGAGGGCCGATGCTAACTTTGACCGCGTCAAAGTTTGTATACCTTGCAAGTTTGTTAGTAACTCTTTTATCTAAATTAACTGTTTTATCTAAAAAGGGTAATGTTTGCGTAAAACCCGCCTTCAATCTTAGCATAGGGTATAACGAACTTTCTGATAAAAGTCCCTGTTTTCCACCGATCGATCCTGTGAGAGTTATATGATATATTTACCCGATCTTTACCAAATTCGGCACAGTCGTTTATAGTTACAATAAACTTACTTATATTAAATTTCACGACAATAGCTTAAAAAGTGACGAAGTTATTGAGAAAAGAACGGTTCCTCTAGCTTGTATAGCTTGTAAAGGATGGCGCATATAACTCTCAAAATGGCGCCTGTAGAATGGTTCCAGCAGCTTGTAAAGCTGTTACATTAAGGATGTCGGCTATAAGACTGAAAATGGCGGCTGTGGGATGGTTCCAGCAGCTTGCATAGCTGTTATATAAAGGATGGCGGCTATAAGACTCAAAATGGCAGCTGTAGAATAGAACCAGCAGCTTGTATAGCTGCTATATATAAGTACATACAGTATATACAAGCCTACAAGCAAAATTTCAGCTCTGTAGCTCTAACGGTCTTGGAGAAGTTCGCATCGATCCAACGGACGGACGGACGGACGGACTGACGGACATGGCTATTTTGACTCGTCTCGTCTTGCTGATCAAGAATATATATACTTTATATGATCGGAGATGCTTCCTTCTATGCGTTGAACACTTCTGACCAAAAATAATATACCCCTTTTGCAAGGGTATAAAAATGGCTGTACAACGGTTCCAGCAGCTTGTACAGCTGTTATATAAAGGATGGCGACTATAAGACTCAAAAAAATGGGTGTACAACGGTTCCAGCAGCTTGTATAGCTGTTATAAAAAGGATGGCGGGTTGAAGACTCAAAATGGCGGCTGTAGAATGGTTCCAGCAGTTTGCAAAGCTGTTATATAAAGAAAGGCGGCTATAAGACCCAAAATGGCGGCTGTAGAATGGTTTCAGTAGTTTGTATAGATGTTATATAAATGATGGCGACAATAACACTCAAAATGGCTGCCGTAGAATGGTTCCAGCAGCTTTTATGTCTGTTACATAAAGCATAGCGGCTAAAAGACTTCAAATTGAGGCAGGAGAATGGTTCTAGCAGCTTGTATAGCTGTCGTATAAACTATGGCGGCTATAAGACTCAAAATGGCGGTAGAATGGTTCCAGCACTTTGCAAAGCTGTTATATAAAGGATGGCGGCTATAAGACTCAAAATGGCAAATGGAGAATGGTTCCAGCAGCTTGTAAAGCTGTTATATAAGGATGGCGGGTATAACCCTCATAATGGCGGCTGTAGAACGGTTCCAGCGGCTTGCATAGCTGTTATATACAAGACGGCGGCTACAAGACTCAAAATGGCGGATAAAGAATGGTTCCCGCAGCTTGCAAAGCTCTTATATAAAGGATGGCGAGTATAAGACTCAAAATGACGGCTGTACAAAAAGTTCCATCAGCTTTTATAGCTGTTACATTAAGAATGTCGGCTATAAGACTCAAAATGGCGGCTGTGGAATGGTTCCAGCAGCTTGCTTAGCTGTTTTATAAAGGATGGCGGCTATAGGAGAATGGAGAATGGTTCTAGCAGCTTGGCGGCTGTAGAATAGATCCAGCAACTTGTATAGCTATTATATAAAAGATGGCGGCTATAAAAATCATAATGGCGGCTGTAGAACGGTTCCAGCAGCTTGCATAGCTGTTGTATAAAAAAGGCGGCTATAAGACTCAAAATTGCGGCTGAAGAATGGTTCTAGCAGCTTGTATAGCTGTCATATAAAGGATGGCGGGTATAAGACTCAAAATGGCGGGTGTATAATAGTTCCAGCAGCTTTTATAGCTGTTACATTAAGGATGTCGGCTATAAGACTCAAAATGGTTGTGGAATGTTTCCAGCAGCTTGCTTAGCTGTTATATAAAGGATGGCGGCTATAGGACTCAAAATGTCAAATGGAGAATGGTTCTAGCAGCTTGCTTAGCTGTTATATAAAGGATGTCGGCTATAAGACTCAAAATGGTTGTGGAATGTTTCCAGCAGCTTGCTTAGCTGTTATATAAAAGATGGCGGCTATAAAAGTCAAAATAGCAAATGGAGATCCAGCAGCTTGTATAGCTGTTATATAAAAGATGGCGGCTATAAGAGTCAAAATGGCGGCTGTACAATAGTTCCAGCAGCTTTTATATCTGTTACATTGAGGATGTCGGCTATAAGACTCTAAATGACGGCTGTAGAACGGTTCCAGCAGCTTGCATAGATGTTATATACAAGAAGGCGGCTGTAAGACTCAAAATTGCGGTTGGAGAATGGTTCTAGCAGTTTGTATAGACAGCAGCTTTTATAGTTGTTACATTAAGGTTGTCGGATATAAGACTTAAAATGACGGCTGTAGAATGGTTCCAGCAGCTTGTAAAGCTGTTATATAAAGGATGGCGGCTATAAGACTCAAAATGGCAAATGGAGAATGGTTCCAGCAGCTTTTATGTCTGTTACATAAAGCATGGCGGCTATAGGACTCAAAATTGAATGGTTCCAGCAGCTTGTAAAGCTTTTATATAAAGGATGGCGGGTATACGACTCAAAATGGCAAATGGAGAATGGTTCCAGCAGCTTGGCGGCTGTAGAATGGTTCCAGCATCTTGTATAGCTGTCGTATAAAGGATGGCGGCTACAAGACTAAAATGGCAAATGGAGAATGGTTCCAGCAGCTTTTATGTCTGTTACATAAAGCATGGCGGCTATAGGACTCAAAATTGAATGGTTCCAGCAGCTTGTAAAGCTTTTATATAAAGGATGGCGGGTATACGACTCAAAATGGCAAATGGAGAATGGTTCCAGCAGCTTGGCGGCAGTAGAATGGTTCCAGCAGCTTGTAGAGCTGTTATATAAAGGATGGCGGGTATAACGCTCACAATGGCGGCTGCAGAATGATTCCAGCAACTTGTATTTCTGTCGTGTAAAGGATGGCGGCTATAAGACTCAAAACGGCGGCTGTAGAACGGTTCCAGCTTGCATAGCTGTTATTTAAAGAAAGGCGGCTATAAGACTCAAAATTGGGGCTGGAGAATGGTTCTGGCAGGTTGTATAGCTGTCATATAAAGGATGGCGTGTATAGGACTAAAAATGGCGGCTGTAAAATTATTCCAGCAGTTTTTATAGCTGTTACATTAAGGATGTCGGCTATAAAAATGGCGGCTGTAGAATGGTTCCAGCAGCTTGCATAGCTGTTATATAAAGGATGGCGGCTATAAGACTCAAAATAGCAAATGGAGATCCAGCAGCTTGCATAGCTGTTATATAAAAGATGGCGGCTATAAGAGTCAAAATGGCGGCTGTAGAACGGTTCCAGCAGCTTGCATAGCTGTTATATACAAGACGGCGGCTACAAGACTCAAAATGGCGGATAAAGAATGGTTCCAGCAGCTTGTAAAGCTGTTATATAAAGGATGGCGAGTATAAGACTCAAAATGACGGCTGTAAAATATTTCCAGCAACTTGTATTTCTGTTATAAAAAGGATGGTGGCTACAAGACTCAAAATTACGGCTGTAGAATGGTTCCAGCAACTTGTATAACTGTCGTATAAAGGATGGCGGCTACAAGGCAAAAATGGTTCCAGCAACTTGTATAGCTGTCGTATAAAGGATGGCGGCTACAAGACTAAAATGGCAAATGGAGAATGGTTCTAGCAGCTTGGTGGCTGTAAAATAGTTCCAGCCGCTTGTAAAGCTGCTATATAAAGGATGGGGGGTTTAAGAATCAAAGTGGCAGCTGTACAATAGTTCCAGCAGCTTTTATAGCTGTTACATTAAGAATATCGGTTATAAGACTCAAAATGGCGGCTGTGGAATGGTTCCAGCAGCTTGCTTAGCTTTTATATAAAGGATGGCGCCTATAGGAGAATGGAGAATAGTTTTAGCAGCTTGGCGGCTGTAGAATAGATCCAGCAACTTGTATAGCTGTTATATAAAAGATGGCGGCTATAAAAGTCAAAACGGCGGCTGTAGAACGGTTCCAGCAGCTTGCATAGCTGTTATATAAAACCAGAGGGCCGATGCTAACTTTGACCGCGTCAAAGTTTGTATACCCTTGCAAGTTTGTTAGTAACTCTTTTATCTAAATTAACTGTTTTATCTAAAAAGGGTAATGTTTGCGTAAAAACCGCCTTCAATCTTAGCATAGGGTATAACGAACTTTCTGATGAAAGTCCCTGTTTTCCACCGATCGATCCTGTGAGAGCTATATGATATAGTTACCCGATCTTTACCAAATTCGGCACAGTCATTAACAGATATATTTAACAATCGCATTAAAAGTAACGAAGTTATTGACAAATGTCACTGTTTTCGACGGATCGTTCCTATGGGAGGTATATTATATAGTCACCCGATCTTGACCAAATTTGGCACAGTCGTTTATAGTTACAATAAACTTACTTAAATTAAATTTCACGACAATAGCTTAAAAAGTGAAGAAGTTATTGAGAAAAGAACGGTTCCTCCAGCTTGTATAGCTTGTAAAGGATGGCGCATATAACTCTCAAAATGGCGCCTGTAGAATGGTTCCAGCAGCTTGTAAAGCTGTTACATAAGGATGTCGGCTATAAGACTCAATATGGCGGCTGTGGGATGGTTCCAGCAGCTTGCATAGCTGTTATATAAAGGATGGCGGCTATAAGACTCAAAATGGCGGCTGTAGAATAGATCCAGCAGCTTGTATAGCTGTTATATATAAGTATATACAGTATATACAAGCCTACAAGCAAAATTTCAGCTCTGTAGCTCTAACGGTCTTGGAGAAGTTCGCATCGATCCAACGGACGGACGGACGGACGGACTGACGGACATGGCTATTTTGACTTGTCTCGTCTTGCTGATCAAGAATATATATACTTTATATGATCGGAGATGCTTCCTTCTATGCGTTGCACACTTCTGACCAAAAATAATATACCCCTTTGCAAGGGTATAAAAATGGCTGTACAACGGTTCCAGCAGCTTGTACAGCTGTTATATAAAGGATGGCGACTATAAGACTCAAAAAAATGGGTGTACAACGGTTCCAGCAGCTTGTATAGCTGTTATAAAAAGGATGGCGGGTTCAAGACTCAAAATGGCGGCTGTAGAATGGTGTTAGCAGTTTGCAAAGCTGTTATATAAAGGATGGCGGGTTCAAGACTCAAAATAGCGGCTGTGGAATGGTTCTAGCAGCTTGTAAAGCTGTTATGTAAAGCATGACGTTTATACGGCTCAAAACGTCGGCGGTAAAATGGTTCCAGCCGCTTGTATAGCTGCTATATAAAGGACGGCGGGTATAAGGCTCAAAATGGCGGCTGTAGAATGGTTCCAGCAGCTTCTAAATCTGTTATATAAAGAAAGGCGGCTATAAGACCCAAAATGGCGGCTGTAGAATGGTTCCAGTAGTTTGTATAGCTGTTATATAAATGATGGCGACAATAACACTCAAAATGGCTGCCGTAGAATGGTTCCAGCAGCTTTTATGGCTGTTACATAAAGCATGGCGGCTAAAAGACTTCAAATTGAGGCAGGAGAATGGTTCTAGCAGCTTGTATAGCTGTCGTATAAACTATGGCGGCTATAAGACTCAAAATGGCGGTAGAATGGTTCCAGCAGTTTGCAAAGCTGTTATATAAAGGATGGCGGCTATAAGACTCAAAATGGCAAATGGAGAATGGTTCCAGCAGCTTGTAAAGCTGTTATATAAAGGATGGCGGGTATAACCCTCATAATGGCGGCTGTAGAACGGTTCCAGCAGCTTGCATAGCTGTTATATACAAGACGGCGGCTACAAGACTCAAAATGGCGGATAAAGAATGGTTCCCGCAGCTTGCAAAGCTGTTATATAAAGGATGGCGAGTATAAGATTCAAAATGACGGCTGTACAAAAGTTCCACCAGCTTTTATAGCTGTTACATTAAGAATGTCGGCTATAAGACTCAAAATGGCGGCTGTGGAATGGTTCCAGCAGCTTGCTTAGCTGTTTTATAAAGGATGGCGGCTATAGGAGAATGGAGAATGGTTCTAGCAGCTTGGCGGCTGTAGAATAGATCCAGCACATTGTATAGCTATTATATAAAAGATGGCGGATATAAAAGTCATAATGGCGGCTGTAGAACGGTTCCAGCAGCTTGCATAGCTGTTGTATAAAAAAAGGCGGCTATAAGACTCAAAATTGCGGCTGAAGAATGGTTCTAGCAGCTTGTATAGTTGTCATATAAAGGATGGCGGGTATAAGACTCAAAATGGCGGGTGTATAATAGTTCCAGCAGCTTTTATAGCTGTTACATTAAGGATGTCGGCTATAAGACTCAAAATGGTTGTGGAATGTTTCCAGCAGCTTGCTTAGCTGTTATATAAAGGATGGCGGCTATAGGACTCAAAACGTCAAATGGAGAATGGTTCTAGCAGCTTGGCGGCTGTAGAATAGATCCAGCAACTTGTATAGCTGTTATATAAAAGATGGCGGCTATAAGAGTCAAAATGGCGGCTGTACAATAGTTCCAGCAGCTTTTATAGCTGTTACAATAAGGATGTCAGCTATAAGACTCTAAATGACGGCTGTAGAACGGTTCCAGCAGCTTGCATAGATGTTATATACAAGAAGGCGGCTGTAAGACTCAAAATTGCGGTTGGAGAATGGTTCTAGCAGTTTGTATAGACAGCAGCTTTTATAGCTGTTACATTAAGGTTATCGGCTATAAGACTTAAAATGACGGCTGTAGAATGGTTCCAGCAGCTTGTAAAGCTGTTATATAAAGCTTGGCGGCTATAGGACTCAAAATTGAATGGTTCCAGCAGCTTGTAAAGCTTTTATGTAAGGGATGGCGGGTATACGACTCAAAATGGCAAATGGTTCCAGCAGCTTGGCGGCTGTAGAATGGTTCCAGCAGCTTGTAAAGCTGTTATATAAAGGATGGCGGGTATAACGCTCACAATGGCGGCTGCAGAATGATTCCGGCAACTTGTATTTCTGTCGTGTAAAGGATGTCGGCTATAAGACTCAAAATGGTTGTGGAACGGTTCCAGCAGCTTGCATAGCTGTTATATACAAGACGGCGGTTACAAGATTCAAAATGGCGGATAAAGAATGGTTTCAGCAGCTTGTAGAGCTGTTATATAAGAGCTGGCGGCTATAACACTCGAAATAACGGCTGTAGAATGGTTCCAGCAGCTTGTAGAGCTGTTATATAAGAGCTGGCGGCCAAAACACTCAAAATAACGACTGTAGAATGGTTCCAGCAGCTTGTAGAGCTGTTATATAAGAGCTGGCGGCTATACCACTCAAAATAACGGCTGTATAATGCTGGAACAGCTTGTAGAGCTGTTATATAAGAGCTGGCGACTATACCACTCAAAATAACGGCTGTAGAATGGTTCCAGCAGCTTGTAGAGCTGTTATATAAGAGCTGGCTTGTTATATAAAAGCTGGCGGCTATACCACTCAAAATAACGGCTGTAGAATGGTTTCAGCAGCTTGTAGAGCTGTTATAAAAAAGCTGGCGTCCAAAACACTCAAAATAACGGCTGTAGAATGGTTTCAGCAGCTTGTAGAGCTGTTATATAAGAGCTGGCGGCTATAACACTCGAAATAACGGCTGTAGAATGGTTTCATCAGCTTGTAGAGCTGTTATATAAAAGCTGGCGTCCAAAACACTCAAAATAACGGCTGTAGAATGGTTTCAGCAGCTTGTAGAGCTGTTATATAAAGAGCTGGCGGCTATAACACTCGAAATAACGGCTGTAGAATGGTTTTAGCAGCTTGTAGAGCTGTTATATAAAAGCTGGCGTCCAAATCACTCAAAATAACGGCTGTAGAATAGTTCCAGCAGCTTGTAGAGCTGTTATATAAGAGCTGGCGGCTATAACACTCGAAATAACGGCTGTAGAATGGTTCCAGCAGCTTGTAGAGCTGTTATATAAGAGCTGGCGGCCAAAACACTCAAAATAACGACTGTAGAATGGTTCCAGCAGCTTGTAGAGCTGTTATATAAGAGGTGGCGGCTGTACCACTCAAAATAACGGCTGTAGAATGGTTCCAGCAGCTTGTAGAGCTGTTATATAAGAGCTGGCTTGTTATATAAAAGCTGGCGGCTATACCACTCAAAATAACGGCTGTATAATGGTTCCAGCAGCTTGTAGAGCTGTTATATAAAAGCTGGCGGCTATAACACTCAAAATAACGGCTGTAGAATGGTTCCAGCAGCTTGTAGAGCTGTTATATAAGAGCTGGCGGCTATAACACTCGAAATATCGGCTGTAGAATGGTTCCAGCAGCTTGTAGAGCTGATATATAAGAGCTGGCGGCTATATTACTCAAAATAACGGCTGGAGAATGGTTCCAGCAGCTTGTAGAGCTGTTATATAAAAGCTGGCGGCTATATCATTCAAAATAACGGCTGTAAAACGGTTCCAGCAGCTTGTAGAGCTGTTATATAAGAGCTGGCGGCTATAACACTCGAAATATCGGCTGTAGAATGGTTCCAGCAGCTTGCTTAGCTGTTTTATAAAGGATGGCGGCTATAGGAGAATGGAGAATGGTTCTAGCAGCTTGGCGGCTGTAGAATAGATCCAGCACATTGTATAGCTATTATATAAAAGATGGCGGCTATAAAAGTCATAATGGCGGCTGTAGAACGGTTCCAGCAGCTTGCATAGCTGTTGTATAAAAAAAGGCGGCTATAAGACTCAAAATTGCGGCTGAAGAATGGTTCTAGCAGCTTGTATAGCTGTCATATAAAGGATGGCGGGTATAAGACTCAAAATGGCGGGTGTATAATAGTTCCAGCAGCTTTTATAGCTGTTACATTAAGGATGTCGGCTATAAGACTCAAAATGGTTGTGGAATGTTTCCAGCAGCTTGCTTAGCTGTTATATAAAGGATGGCGGCTATAGGACTCAAAATGTCAAATGGAGAATGGTTCTAGCAGCTTGGCGGCTGTAGAATAGATCCAGCAACTTGTATAGCTGTTATATAAAAGATGGCGGCTATAAGAGTCAAAATGGCGGCTGTAGAACGGTTCCAGCAGCTTGCATAGCTGTTGTATAAAAAAAGGCGGCTATAAGACTCAAAATTGCGGCTGAAGAATGGTTCTAGCAGATTGTATAGCTGTCATATAAAGGATGGCGGGTATACGACTCAAAATCGCAAATGGAGAATGGTTCCAGCAGCTTGGCGGCTGTAGAATGGTTCCAGCAGCTTGTAAAGCTGTTATATAAAGGATGGCGGGTATAACGCTCACAATGGCGGCTGCAGAATGATTCCAGCGACTTGTATTTCTGTCGTGTAAAGGATGGCGGCTATAAGACTCAAACCAGCTTGCATAGCTCTTATTTAAAGAATGGCGGCTATAAGACTCAAGATTGCGGCTGGAGAATGGTTCTGGCAGGTTGTATAGCTGTCATATAAAGGATGGCGTGTATAGGACTAAAAATGGCGGCTGTGAAATTATTCCAGCAGTTTTTATAACTGTTACATTAAGGATGTCGGCTATAAAAATGGCGGCTGTGGAATGGTTCCAGCAGCTTGCATAGCTGTTATATAAAGGATGGCGGCTATAAGACTCAAAATAGCAAATGGAGATCCAGCAGCTTGTATAGCTGTTATATAAAAGATGGCGGCTATAAGAGTCAAAATGGCGGCTGTAGAACGGTTCCAGCAGCTTGCATAGCTGTTATATACAAGACGACGGCTACAAGACTCAAAATGGCGGATAAAGAATGGTTCCAGCAGCTTGTAAAGCTGTTATATAAAGGATGGCGAGTATAAGACTCAAAATGACGGCTGTAAAATATTTCCAGCAACTTGTATTTCTGTTATAAAAAGGATGGTGGCTACAAGACTCAAAATGACGGCTGTAGAATGGTTCCAGCAACTTGTATAGCTGTCGTATAAAGGATGGCGGCTACAAGGCAAAAATGGTTCCAGCAACTTGTATAGCTGTCGTATAAAGGATGGCGGCTACAAGGCTAAAATGGCAAATGGAGAATGGTTTTAGTTCCAGCCGCTTGTAAAGCTGCTATATAAAGGATGGGGGTATAAGAATCAAAGTGGCAGCTGTACAATAGTTCCAGCAGCTTTTATAGCTGTTACATTAAGAATATCGGCTATAAGACTCAAAATGGCGGCTGTGGAATGGTTCCAGCAGCTTGCTTAGCTGTTATATAAAGGATGGTGGCTATAGGAGAATGGAGAATGGTTTTAGCAGCTTGGCGGCTGTAGAATAGATCCAGCAACTTGTATAGCTGTTATATAAAAAGATGGCGGCTATAAAAGTCAAAACGGCGGCTGTAGAACGGTTCCAGCAGCTTGCATAGCTGTTATATAAAACCAGAGGGCCGATGCTAACTTTGACCGCGTCAAAGTTTGTATACCCTTGCAAGTTTGTTAGTAACTCTTTTATCTAAATTAACTGTTTTATCTAAAAACGGTAATGTTTGCGTAAAACCCGCCTTCAATCTTAGCATAGGGTATAACGAACTTTCTGATAAAAGTCCCTGTTTTCCACCGATCGATCCTGTGAGAGTTATATGATATATTTACCCGATCTTTACCAAATTCGGCACAGTCGTTTATAGTTACAAAAAACTTACTTATATTAAATTTCACGACAATAGCTTAAAAAGTGACGAAGTTATTGAGAAAAGAACGGTTCCTCTAGCTTGTATAGCTTGTAAAGGATGGCGCATATAACTCTCAAAATGGCGCCTGTAGAATGGTTCCAGCAGCTTGTAAAGCTGTTACATTAAGGATGTCGGCTATAAGACTGAAAATGGCGGCTGTGGGATGGTTCCAGCAGCTTGCATAGCTGTTATATAAAGGATGGCGGCTATAAGACTCAAAATGGCAGCTGTAGAATAGAACCAGCAGCTTGTATAGCTGCTATATATAAGTACATACAGTATATACAAGCCTACAAGCAAAATTTCAGCTCTGTAGCTCTAACGGTCTTGGAGAAGTTCGCATCGATCCAACGGACGGACGGACGGACGGACTGACGGACATGGCTATTTTGACTCGTCTCGTCTTGCTGATCAAGAATATATATACTTTATATGATCGGAGATGCTTCCTTCTATGCGTTGCACACTTCTGACCAAAAATAATATACCCCTTTGCAAGGGTATAAAAATGGCTGTACAACGGTTCCAGCAGCTTGTACAGCTGTTATATAAAGGATGGCGACTATAAGACTCAAAAAAATGGGTGTACAACGGTTCCAGCAGCTTGTATAGCTGTTATAAAAAGGATGGCGGGTTGAAGACTCAAAATGGCGGCTGTAGAATGGTTCCAGCAGTTTGCAAAGCTGTTATATAAAGAAAGGCGGCTATAAGACCCAAAATGGCGGCTGTAGAATGGTTTCAGTAGTTTGTATAGATGTTATATAAATGATGGCGGCAATAACACTCAAAATGGCTGCCGTAGAATGGTTCCAGCAGCTTTTATGTCTGTTACATAAAGCATAGCGGCTAAAAGACTTCAAATTGAGGCAGGAGAATGGTTCTAGCAGCTTGTATAGCTGTCGTATAAACTATGGCGGCTATAAGACTCAAAATGGCGGTAGAATGGTTCCAGCAGTTTGCAAAGCTGTTATATAAAGGATGGCGGCTATAAGACTCAAAATGGCAAATGGAGAATGGTTCCAGCAGCTTGTAAAGCTGTTATATAAGGATGGCGGGTATAACCCTCATAATGGCGGCTGTAGAACGGTTCCAGCGGCTTGCATAGCTGTTATATACAAGACGGCGGCTACAAGACTCAAAATGGCGGATAAAGAATGGTTCCCGCAGCTTGCAAAGCTGTTATATAAAGGATGGCGAGTATAAGACTCAAAATGACGGCTGTACAAAAGTTCCATCAGCTTTTATAGCTGTTACATTAAGAATGTCGGCTATAAGACTCAAAATGGCGGCTGTGGAATGGTTCCAGCAGCTTGCTTAGCTGTTTTATAAAGGATGGCGGCTATAGGAGAATGGAGAATGGTTCTAGCAGCTTGGCGGCTGTAGAATAGATCCAGCAACTTGTATAGCTATTATATAAAAGATGGCGGCTATAAAAATCATAATGGCGGCTGTAGAACGGTTCCAGCAGCTTGCATAGCTGTTGTATAAAAAAAGGCGGCTATAAGACTCAAAATTGCGGCTGAAGAATGGTTCTAGCAGCTTGTATAGCTGTCATATAAAGGATAGCGGGTATAAGACTCAAAATGGCGGGTATATACAAGACGGCGGCTACAAGACTCAAAATGGCGGATAAAGAATGGTTCCAGCAGCTTGTAAAGCTGTTATATAAAGGATGGCGAGTATAAGACTCAAAATGACGGCTGTAAAATATTTCCAGCAACTTGTATTTCTGTTATAAAAAGGATGGTGGCTACAAGACTCAAAATGACGGCTGTAGAATGGTTCCAGCAACTTGTATAGCTGTCGTATAAAGGATGGCGGCTACAAGGCAAAAATGGTTCCAGCAACTTGTATAGCTGTCGTATAAAGGATGGCGGCTACAAGGCTAAAATGGCAAATGGAGAATGGTTTTAGTTCCATCCGCTTGTAAAGCTGCTATATAAAGGATGGGGGTATAAGAATCAAAGTGGCAGCTGTACAATAGTTCCAGCAGCTTTTATAGCTGTTACATTAAGAATATCGGCTATAAGACTCAAAATGGCGGCTGTGGAATGGTTCCAGCAGCTTGCTTAGCTGTTAAATAAAGGATGGCGCCTATAGGAGAATGGAGAATGGTTTTAGCAGCTTGGCGGCTGTAGAATAGATCCAGCAACTTGTATAGCTGTTATATAAAAGATGGCGGCTATAAAAGTCAAAACGGCGGCTGTAGAACGGTTCCAGCAGCTTGCATAGCTGTTATATAAAACCAGAGGGCCGATGCTAACTTTGACCGCGACAAAGTTTGTATACCCTTGCAAGTTTGTTAGTAACTCTTTTATCTAAATTAACTGTTTTATCTAAAAAGGGTAATGTTTGCGTAAAACCCGCCTTCAATCTTAGCATAGGGTATAACGAACTTTCTGATAAAAGTCCCTGTTTTCCACCGATCGATCCTGTGAGAGTTATATGATATATTTACCCGATCTTTACCAAATTCGGCACAGTCGTTTATAGTTACAATAAACTTACTTATATTAAATTTCACGACAATAGCTTAAAAAGTGACGAAGTTATTGAGAAAAGAACGGTTCCTCTAGCTTGTATAGCTTGTAAAGGATGGCGCATATAACTCTCAAAATGGCGCCTGTAGAATGGTTCCAGCAGCTTGTAAAGCTGTTACATTAAGGATGTCGGCTATAAGACTGAAAATGGCGGCTGTGGGATGGTTCCAGCAGCTTGCATAGCTGTTATATAAAGGATGGCGGCTATAAGACTCAAAATGGCAGCTGTAGAATAGAACCAGCAGCTTGTATAGCTGCTATATATAAGTACATACAGTATATACAAGCCTACAAGCAAAATTTCAGCTCTGTAGCTCTAACGGTCTTGGAGAAGTTCGCATCGATCCAACGGACGGACGGACGGACGGACTGACGGACATGGCTATTTTGACTCGTCTCGTCTTGCTGATCAAGAATATATATACTTTATATGATCGGAGATGCTTCCTTCTATGCGTTGAACACTTCTGACCAAAAATAATATACCCCTTTTGCAAGGGTATAAAAATGGCTGTACAACGGTTCCAGCAGCTTGTACAGCTGTTATATAAAGGATGGCGACTATAAGACTCAAAAAAATGGGTGTACAACGGTTCCAGCAGCTTGTATAGCTGTTATAAAAAGGATGGCGGGTTGAAGACTCAAAATGGCGGCTGTAGAATGGTTCCAGCAGTTTGCAAAGCTGTTATATAAAGAAAGGCGGCTATAAGACCCAAAATGGCGGCTGTAGAATGGTTTCAGTAGTTTGTATAGATGTTATATAAATGATGGCGACAATAACACTCAAAATGGCTGCCGTAGAATGGTTCCAGCAGCTTTTATGTCTGTTACATAAAGCATAGCGGCTAAAAGACTTCAAATTGAGGCAGGAGAATGGTTCTAGCAGCTTGTATAGCTGTCGTATAAACTATGGCGGCTATAAGACTCAAAATGGCGGTAGAATGGTTCCAGCACTTTGCAAAGCTGTTATATAAAGGATGGCGGCTATAAGACTCAAAATGGCAAATGGAGAATGGTTCCAGCAGCTTGTAAAGCTGTTATATAAAGGATGGCGGGTATAACCCTCATAATGGCGGCTGTAGAACGGTTCCAGCGGCTTGCATAGCTGTTATATACAAGACGGCGGCTACAAGACTCAAAATGGCGGATAAAGAATGGTTCCCGCAGCTTGCAAAGCTCTTATATAAAGGATGGCGAGTATAAGACTCAAAATGACGGCTGTACAAAAGTTCCATCAGCTTTTATAGCTGTTACATTAAGAATGTCGGCTATAAGACTCAAAATGGCGGCTGTGGAATGGTTCCAGCAGCTTGCTTAGCTGTTTTATAAAGGATGGCGGCTATAGGAGAATGGAGAATGGTTCTAGCAGCTTGGCGGCTGTAGAATAGATCCAGCAACTTGTATAGCTATTATATAAAAGATGGCGGCTATAAAAATCATAATGGCGGCTGTAGAACGGTTCCAGCAGCTTGCATAGCTGTTGTATAAAAAAAGGCGGCTATAAGACTCAAAATTGCGGCTGAAGAATGGTTCTAGCAGCTTGTATAGCTGTCATATAAAGGATGGCGGGTATAAGACTCAAAATGGCGGGTGTATAATAGTTCCAGCAGCTTTTATAGCTGTTACATTAAGGATGTCGGCTATAAGACTCAAAATGGTTGTGGAATGTTTCCAGCAGCTTGCTTAGCTGTTATATAAAGGATGGCGGCTATAGGACTCAAAATGTCAAATGGAGAATGGTTCTAGCAGCTTGCTTAGCTGTTATATAAAGGATGTCGGCTATAAGACTCAAAATGGTTGTGGAATGTTTCCAGCAGCTTGCTTAGCTGTTATATAAAAGATGGCGGCTATAAAAGTCAAAATAGCAAATGGAGATCCAGCAGCTTGTATAGCTGTTATATAAAAGATGGCGGCTATAAGAGTCAAAATGGCGGCTGTACAATAGTTCCAGCAGCTTTTATATCTGTTACATTGAGGATGTCGGCTATAAGACTCTAAATGACGGCTGTAGAACGGTTCCAGCAGCTTGCATAGATGTTATATACAAGAAGGCGGCTGTAAGACTCAAAATTGCGGTTGGAGAATGGTTCTAGCAGTTTGTATAGACAGCAGCTTTTATAGTTGTTACATTAAGGTTGTCGGATATAAGACTTAAAATGACGGCTGTAGAATGGTTCCAGCAGCTTGTGAAGCTGTTATATAAAGGATGGCGGCTATAAGACTCAAAATGGCAAATGGAGAATGGTTCCAGCAGCTTTTATGTCTGTTACATAAAGCATGGCGGCTATAGGACTCAAAATTGAATGGTTCCAGCAGCTTGTAAAGCTTTTATATAAAGGATGGCGGGTATACGACTCAAAATGGCAAATGGAGAATGGTTCCAGCAGCTTGGCGGCTGTAGAATGGTTCCAGCATCTTGTATAGCTGTCGTATAAAGGATGGCGGCTACAAGACTAAAATGGCAAATGGAGAATGGTTCCAGCAGCTTTTATGTCTGTTACATAAAGCATGGCGGCTATAGGACTCAAAATTGAATGGTTCCAGCAGCTTGTAAAGCTTTTATATAAAGGATGGCGGGTATACGACTCAAAATGGCAAAAGGAGAATGGTTCCAGCAGCTTGGCGGCAGTAGAATGGTTCCAGCAGCTTGTAGAGCTGTTATATAAAGGATGGCGGGTATAACGCTCACAATGGCGGCTGCAGAATGATTCCAGCAACTTGTATTTCTGTCGTGTAAAGGATGGCGGCTATAAGACTCAAAACGGCGGCTGTAGAACGGTTCCAGCTTGCATAGCTGTTATTTAAAGAAAGGCGGCTATAAGACTCAAAATTGGGGCTGGAGAATGGTTCTGGCAGGTTGTATAGCTGTCATATAAAGGATGGCGTGTATAGGACTAAAAATGGCGGCTGTAAAATTATTCCAGCAGTTTTTATAGCTGTTACATTAAGGATGTCGGCTATAAAAATGGCGGCTGTAGAATGGTTCCAGCAGCTTGCATAGCTGTTATATAAAGGATGGCGGCTATAAGACTCAAAATAGCAAATGGAGATCCAGCAGCTTGCATAGCTGTTATATAAAAGATGGCGGCTATAAGAGTCAAAATGGCGGCTGTAGAACGGTTCCAGCAGCTTGCATAGCTGTTATATACAAGACGGCGGCTACAAGACTCAAAATGGCGGATAAAGAATGGTTCCAGCAGCTTGTAAAGCTGTTATATAAAGGATGGCGAGTATAAGACTCAAAATGACGGCTGTAAAATATTTCCAGCAACTTGTATTTCTGTTATAAAAAGGATGGTGGCTACAAGACTCAAAATTACGGCTGTAGAATGGTTCCAGCAACTTGTATAACTGTCGTATAAAGGATGGCGGCTACAAGGCAAAAATGGTTCCAGCAACTTGTATAGCTGTCGTATAAAGGATGGCGGCTACAAGACTAAAATGGCAAATGGAGAATGGTTCTAGCAGCTTGGTGGCTGTAAAATAGTTCCAGCCGCTTGTAAAGCTGCTATATAAAGGATGGGGGGTTTAAGAATCAAAGTGGCAGCTGTACAATAGTTCCAGCAGCTTTTATAGCTGTTACATTAAGAATATCGGTTATAAGACTCAAAATGGCGGCTGTGGAATGGTTCCAGCAGCTTGCTTAGCTTTTATATAAAGGATGGCGCCTATAGGAGAATGGAGAATAGTTTTAGCAGCTTGGCGGCTGTAGAATAGATCCAGCAACTTGTATAGCTGTTATATAAAAGATGGCGGCTATAAAAAGTCAAAACGGCGGCTGTAGAACGGTTCCAGCAGCTTGCATAGCTGTTATATAAAACCAGAGGGCCGATGCTAACTTTGACCGCGTCAAAGTTTGTATACCCTTGCAAGTTTGTTAGTAACTCTTTTATCTAAATTAACTGTTTTATCTAAAAAGGGTAATGTTTGCGTAAAAACCGCCTTCAATCTTAGCATAGGGTATAACGAACTTTCTGATGAAAGTCCCTGTTTTCCACCGATCGATCCTGTGAGAGCTATATGATATAGTTACCCGATCTTTACCAAATTCGGCACAGTCATTAACAGATATATTTAACAATCGCATTAAAAGTAACGAAGTTATTGACAAATGTCACTGTTTTCGACGGATCGTTCCTATGGGAGGTATATTATATAGTCACCCGATCTTGACCAAATTTGGCACAGTCGTTTATAGTTACAATAAACTTACTTAAATTAAATTTCACGACAATAGCTTAAAAAGTGAAGAAGTTATTGAGAAAAGAACGGTTCCTCCAGCTTGTATAGCTTGTAAAGGATGGCGCATATAACTCTCAAAATGGCGCCTGTAGAATGGTTCCAGCAGCTTGTAAAGCTGTTACATAAAGGATGTCGGCTATAAGACTCAAAATGGCGGCTGTGGGATGGTTCCAGCAGCTTGCATAGCTGTTATATAAAGGATGGCGGCTATAAGACTCAAAATGGCGGCTGTAGAATAGATCCAGCAGCTTGTATAGCTGTTATATATAAGTATATACAGTATATACAAGCCTACAAGCAAAATTTCAGCTCTGTAGCTCTAACGGTCTTGGAGAAGTTCGCATCGATCCAACGGACGGACGGACGGACGGACTGACGGACATGGCTATTTTGACTTGTCTCGTCTTGCTGATCAAGAATATATATACTTTATATGATCGGAGATGCTTCCTTCTATGCGTTGCACACTTCTGACCAAAAATAATATACCCCTTTGCAAGGGTATAAAAATGGCTGTACAACGGTTCCAGCAGCTTGTACAGCTGTTATATAAAGGATGGCGACTATAAGACTCAAAAAAATGGGTGTACAACGGTTCCAGCAGCTTGTATAGCTGTTATAAAAAAGGATGGCGGGTTCAAGACTCAAAATGGCGGCTGTAGAATGGTGTTAGCAGTTTGCAAAGCTGTTATATAAAGGATGGCGGGTTCAAGACTCAAAATAGCGGCTGTGGAATGGTTCTAGCAGCTTGTAAAGCTGTTATGTAAAGCATGACGTTTATACGGCTCAAAACGTCGGCGGTAAAATGGTTCCAGCCGCTTGTATAGCTGCTATATAAAGGACGGCGGGTATAAGGCTCAAAATGGCGGCTGTAGAATGGTTCCAGCAGCTTCTAAATCTGTTATATAAAGAAAGGCGGCTATAAGACCCAAAATGGCGGCTGTAGAATGGTTCCAGTAGTTTGTATAGCTGTTATATAAATGATGGCGGCAATAACACTCAAAATGGCTGCCGTAGAATGGTTCCAGCAGCTTTTATGGCTGTTACATAAAGCATGGCGGCTAAAAGACTTCAAATTGAGGCAGGAGAATGGTTCTAGCAGCTTGTATAGCTGTCGTATAAACTATGGCGGCTATAAGACTCAAAATGGCGGTAGAATGGTTCCAGCAGTTTGCAAAGCTGTTATATAAAGGATGGCGGCTATAAGACTCAAAATGGCAAATGGAGAATGGTTCCAGCAGCTTGTAAAGCTGTTATATAAAGGATGGCGGGTATAACCCTCATAATGGCGGCTGTAGAACGGTTCCAGCAGCTTGCATAGCTGTTATATACAAGACGGCGGCTACAAGACTCAAAATGGCGGATAAAGAATGGTTCCCGCAGCTTGCAAAGCTGTTATATAAAGGATGGCGAGTATAAGATTCAAAATGACGGCTGTACAAAAGTTCCACCAGCTTTTATAGCTGTTACATTAAGAATGTCGGCTATAAGACTCAAAATGGCGGCTGTGGAATGGTTCCAGCAGCTTGCTTAGCTGTTTTATAAAGGATGGCGGCTATAGGAGAATGGAGAATGGTTCTAGCAGCTTGGCGGCTGTAGAATAGATCCAGCAACTTGTATAGCTGTTATATAAAAGATGGCGGCTATAAGAGTCAAAATGGCGGCTGTACAATAGTTCCAGCAGCTTTTATAGCTGTTACAATAAGGATGTCAGCTATAAGACTCTAAATGACGGCTGTAGAACGGTTCCAGCAGCTTGCATAGATGTTATATACAAGAAGGCGGTTGTAAGACTCAAAATTGCGGTTGGAGAATGGTTCTAGCAGTTTGTATAGACAGCAGCTTTTATAGCTGTTACATTAAGGTTATCGGCTATAAGACTTAAAATGACGGCTGTAGAATGGTTCCAGCAGCTTGTAAAGCTGTTATATAAAGCTTGGCGGCTATAGGACTCAAAATTGAATGGTTCCAGCAGCTTGTAAAGCTTTTATGTAAGGGATGGCGGGTATACGACTCAAAATGGCAAATGGTTCCAGCAGCTTGGCGGCTGTAGAATGGTTCCAGCAGCTTGTAAAGCTGTTATATAAAGGATGGCGGGTATAACGCTCACAATGGCGGCTGCAGAATGATTCCGGCAACTTGTATTTCTGTCGTGTAAAGGATGTCGGCTATAAGACTCAAAATGGTTGTGGAACGGTTCCAGCAGCTTGCATAGCTGTTATATACAAGACGGCGGTTACAAGATTCAAAATGGCGGATAAAGAATGGTTTCAGCAGCTTGTAGAGCTGTTATATAAGAGCTGGCGGCTATAACACTCGAAATAACGGCTGTAGAATGGTTCCAGCAGCTTGTAGAGCTGTTATATAAGAGCTGGCGGCCAAAACACTCAAAATAACGACTGTAGAATGGTTCCAGCAGCTTGTAGAGCTGTTATATAAGAGCTGGCGGCTATACCACTCAAAATAACGGCTGTATAATGCTGGAACAGCTTGTAGAGCTGTTATATAAGAGCTGGCGACTATACCACTCAAAATAACGGCTGTAGAATGGTTCCAGCAGCTTGTAGAGCTGTTATATAAGAGCTGGCTTGTTATATAAAAGCTGGCGGCTATACCACTCAAAATAACGGCTGTATAATGGTTTCAGCAGCTTGTAGAGCTGTTATAAAAAAGCTGGCGGCTATAACACTCGAAATAACGGCTGTAGAATGGTTTCAGCAGCTTGTAGAGCTGTTATATAAAAGCTGGCGTCCAAAACACTCAAAATAACGGCTGTAGAATGGTTTCAGCAGCTTGTAGAGCTGTTATATAAGAGCTGGCGGCTATAACACTCGAAATAACGGCTGTAGAATGGTTTTAGCAGCTTGTAGAGCTGTTATATAAAAGCTGGCGTCCAAAACACTCAAAATAACGGCTGTAGAATAGTTCCAGCAGCTTGTAGAGCTGTTATATAAGAGCTGGCGGCTATAACACTCGAAATAACGGCTGTAGAATGGTTCCAGCAGCTTGTAGAGCTGTTATATAAGAGCTGGCGGCCAAAACACTCAAAATAACGACTGTAGAATGGTTCCAGCAGCTTGTAGAGCTGTTATATAAGAGGTGGCGGCTGTACCACTCAAAATAACGGCTGTAGAATGGTTCCAGCAGCTTGTAGAGCTGTTATATAAGAGCTGGCTTGTTATATAAAAGCTGCCGGCTATACCACTCAAAATAACGGCTGTATAATGGTTCCAGCAGCTTGTAGAGCTGTTATATAAAAGCTGGCGGCTATAACACTCAAAATAACGGCTGTAGAATGGTTCCAGCAGCTTGTAGAGCTGTTATATAAGAGCTGGCGGCTATAACACTCGAAATATCGGCTGTAGAATGGTTCCAGCAGCTTGTAGAGCTGTTATATAAGAGCTGGTGTCCAAAACACTCAAAATAACGGCTGTAGAATGGTTCCAGCAGCTTGTAGAGCTGTTATATAAGAGCTGGCGGCTAAAACACTCAAAATAACCGCTGTAGAATGGTTTCAGCATCTTGTAGAGCTGTTATATAAAAGCTGGCGTCCAAAACACTCAAAATAACGGCTGTAGAATGGTTTCAGCAGCTTGTAGAGCTGTTATATAAAAGATGGCGTCCAAAACACTCAAAATAACGGCTGTAGAATGGTTTCAGCAGCTTGTAGAGCTGTTATATAAAAGATGGCGTCCAAAACACTCAAAATAACGGCTGTATAATGGTTCCAGCAGCTTGTAGAGGTTCTAGCAGCTTGTATAGCTGTCGTATAAACTATGGCGGCTATAAGACTCAAAATGGCGGTAGAATGGTTCCAGCAGTTTGCAAAGCTGTTATATAAAGGATGGCGGCTATAAGACTCAAAATGGCAAATGGAGAATGGTTCCAGCAGCTTGTAAAGCTGTTATATAAAGGATGGCGGGTATAACCCTCATAATGGCGGCTGTAGAACGGTTCCAGCAGCTTGCATAGCTGTTATATACAAGACGGCGGCTACAAGACTCAAAATGGCGGATAAAGAATGGTTCCCGCAGCTTGCAAAGCTGTTATATAAAGGATGGCGAGTATAAGACTCCAAATGACGGCTGTAC
Organism: Drosophila paulistorum; assembly: GCA_018152135.1. Classification (NCBI taxonomy): domain Eukaryota; kingdom Metazoa; phylum Arthropoda; class Insecta; order Diptera; family Drosophilidae; genus Drosophila; species Drosophila paulistorum. The sequence goes on along the minus strand of JAECXG010000227.1, from coordinate 37,456 downwards.
AAAAGTTCCACCAGCTTTTATAGCTGTTACATTAAGAATGTCGGCTATAAGACTCAAAATGGCGGCTGTGGAATGGTTCCAGCAGCTTGCTTAGCTGTTTTATAAAGGATGGCGGCTATAGGAGAATGGAGAATGGTTCTAGCAGCTTGGCGGCTGTAGAATAGATCCAGCACATTGTATAGCTATTATATAAAAGATGGCGGATATAAAAGTCATAATGGCGGCTGTAGAACGGTTCCAGCAGCTTGCATAGCTGTTGTATAAAAAAAGGCGGCTATAAGACTCAAAATTGCGGCTGAAGAATGGTTCTAGCAGCTTGTATAGCTGTCATATAAAGGATGGCGGGTATAAGACTCAAAATGGCGGGTGTATAATAGTTCCAGCAGCTTTTATAGCTGTTACATTAAGGATGTCGGCTATAAGACTCAAAATGGTTGTGGAATGTTTCCAGCAGCTTGCTTAGCTGTTATATAAAGGATGGCGGCTATAGGACTCAAAACGTCAAATGGAGAATGGTTCTAGCAGCTTGGCGGCTGTAGAATAGATCCAGCAACTTGTATAGCTGTTATATAAAAGATGGCGGCTATAAAAGTCAAAATAGCAAATGGAGATCCAGCAGCTTGTATAGCTGTAATATAAAAGATGGCGGCTATAAGAGTCAAAATGGCGGCTGTACAATAGTTCCAGCAGCTTTTATAGCTGTTACATTAAGGATGTCGGCTATAAGACTCTAAATGACGGCTGTAGAACGGTTCCAGCAGCTTGCATAGATGTTATTTACAAGAAGGCGGCTGTAAGACTCAAAATTGCGGTTGGAGAATGGTTCTAGCAGTTTGTATAGACAGCAGCTTTTATAGCTGTTACATTAAGGTTGTCGGCTATAAGACTTAAAATGACGGCTGTAGAATGGTTCCAGCAGCTTGTAAAGCTGTTATATAAAGCTTGGCGGCTATAGGACTCAAAATTGAATGGTTCCAGCAGCTTGTAAAGCTTTTATGTAAGGGATGGCGGGTATACGACTCAAAATGGCAAATGGTTCCAGCAGCTTGGCGGCTGTAGAATGGTTCCAGCAGCTTGTAAAGCTGTTATATAAAGGATGGCGGGTATAACGCTCACAATGGCGGCTGCAGAATGATTCCAGCAACTTGTATTTCTGTCGTGTAAAGGATGTCGGCTATAAGACTCAAAATGGTTGTGGAACGGTTCCAGCAGCTTGCATAGCTGTTATATACAAGACGGCGGTTACAAGATTCAAAATGGCGGATAAAGAATGGTTTCAGCAGCTTGTAGAGCTGTTATATAAGAGCTGGCGGCTATAACACTCGAAATAACGGCTGTAGAATGGTTCCAGCAGCTTGTAGAGCTGTTATATAAGAGCTGGCGGCCAAAACACTCAAAATAACGACTGTAGAATGGTTCCAGCAGCTTGTAGAGCTGTTATATAAGAGCTGGCGGCTATACCACTCAAAATAACGGCTGTATAATGGTTCCAGCAGTTTGTAGAGCTGTTATATAAGAGCTGGCGACTATACCACTCAAAATAACGGCTGTAGAATGGTTCCAGCAGCTTGTAGAGCTGTTATATAAGAGCTGGCTTGTTATATAAAAGCTGGCGGCTATACCACTCAAAATAACGGCTGTATAATGGTTTCCGCAGCTTGTAGAGCTGTTATAAAAAAGCTGGCGTCCAAAACACTCAAAATAACGGCTGTAGAATGGTTCCAGCAGCTTGTAGAGCTGTTATATAAGAGCTGGCGGCTATACCACTCGAAATAACCGCTGTAGAATGGTTTCAGCATCTTGTAGAGCTGTTATATAAAAGCTGGCGTCCAAAACACTCAAAATAACGGCTGTATAATGGTTCCAGCAGCTTGTAGAGCTGTTATATAAGAGCTGGCGACTATACCACTCAAAATAACGGCTGTAGAATGGTTCCAGCAGCTTGTAGAGCTGTTATATAAGAGCTGGCTTGTTATATAAAAGCTGGCGGCTATACCACTCAAAATAACGGCTGTAGAATGGTTTCAGCAGCTTGTAGAGCTGTTATAAAAAAGCTGGCGTCCAAAACACTCAAAATAACGGCTGTAGAATGGTTTCAGCAGCTTGTAGAGCTGTTATATAAGAGCTGGCGGCTATAACACTCGAAATAACGGCTGTAGAATGGTTTCAGCAGCTTGTAGAGCTGTTATATAAAAGCTGGCGTCCAAAACACTCAAAATAACGGCTGTAGAATGGTTTCAGCAGCTTGTAGAGCTGTTATATAAGAGCTGGCGGCTATAACACTCGAAATAACGGCTGTAGAATGGTTTTAGCAGCTTGTAGAGCTGTTATGTAAAAGCTGGCGTCCAAAACACTCAAAATAACGGCTGTAGAATAGTTCCAGCAGCTTGTAGAGCTGTTATATAAGAGCTGGCGGCTATAACACTCGAAATAACGGCTGTAGAATGGTTCCAGCAGCTTGTAGAGCTGTTATATAAGAGCTGGCGGCCAAAACACTCAAAATAACGACTGTAGAATGGTTCCAGCAGCTTGTAGAGCTGTTATATAAGAGGTGGCGGCTGTACCACTCAAAATAACGGCTGTAGAATGGTTCCAGCAGCTTGTAGAGCTGTTATATAAGAGCTGGCTTGTTATATAAAAGCTGGCGGCTATACCACTCAAAATAACGGCTGTATAATGGTTCCAGCAGCTTGTAGAGCTGTTATATAAGAGCTGGCGGCTATAACACTCGAAATAACGGCTGTAGAATGGTTTCAGCGGCTGTTATATAAAAGCTGGCGGCTATAACACTCAAAATAACGGCTGTAGAATGGTTCCAGCAGCTTGTAGAGCTGTTATATAAGAGCTGGCGGCTATAACACTCGAAATATCGGCTGTAGAATGGTTCCAGCAGCTTGTAGAGCTGTTATATAAGAGCTGGCGGCTATATTACTCAAAATAACGGCTGTAGAATGGTTCCAGCAGCTTGTAGAGCTGTTATATAAAAGCTGGCGGCTATATCATTCAAAATAACGGCTGTAAAATGGTTCCAGCAGCTTGTAGAGCTGTTATATAAGAGCTGGCGGCTATAACACTCGAAATATCGGCTGTAGAATGGTTCCAGCAGCTTGTAGAGCTGTTATATAAGAGCTGGTGTCCAAAACACTCAAAATAACGGCTGTAGAATGGTTCCAGCAGCTTGTAGAGCTGTTATATAAGAGCTGGCGGCTATACCACTCGAAATATCGGCTGTAGAATGGTTCCAGCAGCTTGTAGAGCTGTTATATAAGAGCTGGTGTCCAAAACACTCAAATAATGTAGAATGGTTCCAGCAGCTTGTAGAGCTGTTATATAAGAGCTGGTGTCCAAAACACTCAAAATAACGGCTGTAGAATGGTTCCAGCAGCTTGTAGAGCTGTTATATAAGAGCTGGCGGCTAAAACACTCAAAATAACCGCTGTAGAATGGTTTCAGCATCTTGTAGAGCTGTTATATAAAAGCTGGCGTCCAAAACACTCAAAATAACGGCTGTAGAATGGTTTCAGCAGCTTGTAGAGCTGTTATATAAAAGCTGGCGTCCAAAACACTCAAAATAACGGCTGTAGAATGGTTTCAGCAGCTTGTAGAGCTGTTATATAAAAGCTGGCGTCCAAAACACTCAAAATAACGGCTGTAGAATGGTTCCAGCAGCTTGTAGAGCTGTTATATAAGAGCTGGCGGCTATACCACTCAAAATAACGGCTGTAGAATGGTTCCAGCAGCTTCTAAATCTGTTATATAAAGAAAGGCGGCTATAAGACCCAAAATGGCGGCAGTAGAATGGTTCCAGTAGTTTGTATAGCTGTTATATAAATGATGGCGGCAATAACACTCAAAATGGCTGACGTAGAATGGTTCCAGCAGCTTTTATGGCTGTTACATAAAGCATGGCGGCTAAAAGACTTCAAATTGAGGCAGGAGAATGGTTCTAGCAGCTTGTATAGCTGTCGTATAAACTATGGCGGCTATAAGACTCAAAATGGCGGTAGAATGGTTCCAGCAGTTTGCAAAGCTGTTATATAAAGGATGGCGGCTATAAGACTCAAAATGGCAAATGGAGAATGGTTCCAGCAGCTTGTAAAGCTGTTATATAAAGGATGGCGGGTATAACCCTCATAATGGCGGCTGTAGAACGGTTCCAGCAGCTTGCATAGCTGTTATATACAAGACGGCGGCTACAAGACTCAAAATGGCGGATAAAGAATGGTTCCCGCAGCTTGCAAAGCTGTTATATAAAGGATGGCGAGTATAAGACTCCAAATGACGGCTGTACAAAAGTTCCACCAGCTTTTATAGCTGTTACATTAAGAATGTCGGCTATAAGACTCAAAATGGCGGCTGTGGAATGGTTCCAGCAGCTTGCTTAGCTGTTTTATAAAGGATGGCGGCTATAGGAGAATGGAGAATGGTTCTAGCAGCTTGGCGGCTGTAGAATAGATCCAGCACATTGTATAGCTATTATATAAAAGATGGCGGATATAAAAGTCATAATGGCGGCTGTAGAACGGTTCCAGCAGCTTGCATAGCTGTTGTATAAAAAAAGGCGGCTATAAGACTCAAAATTGCGGCTGAAGAATGGTTCTAGCAGCTTGTATAGCTGTCATATAAAGGATGGCGGGTATAAGACTCAAAATGGCGGGTGTATAATAGTTCCAGCAGCTTTTATAGCTGTTACATTAAGGATGTCGGCTATAAGACTCAAAATGGTTGTGGAATGTTTCCAGCAGCTTGCTTAGCTGTTATATAAAGGATGGCGGCTATAGGACTCAAAACGTCAAATGGAGAATGGTTCTAGCAGCTTGGCGGCTGTAGAATAGATCCAGCAACTTGTATAGCTGTTATATAAAAGATGGCGGCTATAAAAGTCAAAATAGCAAATGGAGATCCAGCAGCTTGTATAGCTGTAATATAAAAGATGGCGGCTATAAGAGTCAAAATGGCGGCTGTACAATAGTTCCAGCAGCTTTTATAGCTGTTACATTAAGGATGTCAGCTATAAGACTCTAAATGACGGCTGCAGAACGGTTCCAGCAGCTTGCATAGATGTTATTTACAAGAAGGCGGCTGTAAGACTCAAAATTGCGGTTGGAGAATGGTTCTAGCAGTTTGTATAGACAGCAGCTTTTATAGCTGTTACATTAAGGTTGTCGGCTATAAGACTTAAAATGACGGCTGTAGAATGGTTCCAGCAGCTTGTAAAGCTGTTATATAAAGCTTGGCGGCTATAGGACTCAAAATTGAATGGTTCCAGCAGCTTGTAAAGCTTTTATGTAAGGGATGGCGGGTATACGACTCAAAATGGCAAATGGTTCCAGCAGCTTGGCGGCTGTAGAATGGTTCCAGCAGCTTGTAAAGCTGTTATATAAAGGATGGCGTCTATAAGACTCAAAATGGCGGTTGTTGAATGGTTTCAGCATCTTGTATAGCTTTTATATAAAAGATGGCGGCTATAAGACTCAAAATGGGGGCTGTAGAACGGTTCCAGCAGCTTGCATAGCTGTTATTTAAAGAAAGGCGGCTATAAGACTCAACATTGCGGCTGAAGAATGGTTCTGGCATGTTGTATAGCTGTCATATAAAGGATGGCGTGTATAGGACTAAAAATGGCGGCTGTACAATTGTTCCAGCAGTTTTTATAGCTGTTACATTAAGGACGTCGGCTATAAAAATGGCGGCTGTGGAATGGTTCCAGCAGCTTGCATAGCTGTTATATAAAGGATGGCGGCTATAAGACTCAAAATAGCAAATGGAGATCCAGCAACTTGTATAGCTGTTATATAAAAGATGGCGGCTATAAGAGTCAAAATGGCGGCTGTAGAACGGTTCCAGCAACTTGCATAGCTGTTATATACAAGACGGCGGCTACAATACTCAAAATGGCGGATAAAGAATGGTTACGGCAGCTTGTAAAGCTGTTATATAAAGAATGGTATCTACAAGACTCAAAATGACGGCTGTAGAATAGTTCCAGAAGCTGGTAAAGCTGTTATATAAAGGCTGGTGGGTATAAGACTCAAAATGACGGCTGTAGAATGGTTCCAGCAGCTTGTAAAGCTGTTATATAAAGGATTGCGTTCATAAGGCTCACAACGTCGGCTGTAAAATGGTTCCAGCAGCTTGCATAGCTGTTATATAAATGATGGCGGGTTCAAGACTCAAAGTGCCGGCTGTAGAATGGTTCCAGCAGCTTGTAAAACCTTTATATAAAGGATGGCGTTTATAAAACTTAAAATTGTGGCAGGAGAATCGTTCTAGCAGATTGTATAGCTGTCGTATAAAGGATGGCGGCTAAAAGACTCAAAATGGCGGCTGTAGAATATGTTACGAACACGCGGGTGTCGGAGTGCACTCTCTGTCTTACTAACAAGTGGCTCGGCTGAGCTCAGGGAAAATGGGGTGGTTCTTGTGCTCTCCCAAAACATGCGCTACATAGATAAAATGAATTCAGAGATAAGGAATAAAGGACTACACCTAAATAGGGATCTTTGTGCAGAGGTAATGGTTGTTATTTGAAGGACCTAGATGTCATGGCCTTCTCTATACCCACCCAACCTTGTAATACCTTCGGATCACGGTATTACCCATATTGTGGCTGTTAAATCTCTTACGTCAGGTGCCCAATTAAACTAACTCAGCAATTCATCATTTTATACGTATATTAAATTCAAAGAACAAAACAGCATATGCCTTTAAGATAAGAAGCGAACATCGGATTTCATATCCCACTTATGAGATAATAGTATTGACAATAATTTCAATTATATTTAATTCCTAACTAATTTGGTGGAGAGTAACGTACAAAAATGTGTGGGTAGATTTATAGGCATGAATTCGATTTAAACTAGATTTTACGTTAGGCATTCAAAATTTACACATAAAAAGCAAACTAACTCTGTGGTCACGGCAAGCTGTTATATTTGGCCAATAGATTTTAGGCGGCTATGCCGTACTTACAGTTTGTAAATCCAATCCAGTCAGCAGGCCTGATGATGGGTGGAGTACTAGAGCTGTTAAACTGATTAAGAGTGGTGGCATCGAAATATAACTTGCTTCTCATTACCAACAAGAATAACTTTTAACACCTGCTATATAGAAAGTTAATTATAAATTGGAAGCTTATAAATTTTAACACATGTTTGTACGATACTTAAATGAAAGAAGAGAACGGCTGGTTGAAGGCCAACTACGGGCTGGGGGCGAGGTTAGGGTTCCTCAACGAAGGGTTTGGAGTCTGCGACAACGTCTTCCACTAGAAATCTTCAGTGATGGTGGGGCGGAGCTATCCCGTGTCCTAAGGTGAATCATCCACTCCAACGAGGGTTCGCCTAGGAATTAGGCTGGCTGGCTACGCTCCCCACAACTATATGTGTGAGCACTTATGGCCAAATAGCTCTCCAAAACTTATCCGCTGGTCAAGTCAAGAACCGGGTCGACATTTATTTGGTCGCATTTCCAAAAGTTCGACTTGCAACCATGGATGGGGTCGTCGTCTGGCACTGGTCGCTTTGGCCTTATATGGATAACACCAGGGGTACGCGCTTGCATTTAATGATGGCAAGACCGCGCTGGCAGTGGCGAATTAATTTTATTGTTCCTTCATTATAGTTGGAACTTGAGAAAGAGGCGTGGACTTAGGTAATGTCCACGAGGGGTATGGAGTGTTACGTAACTCCACGTGCATTTCTTGCACTTGCGATTTTTCTTTCGCTTTCTCCCTCTCTCGCTCAGACCATTCTAGACTCTCCTCACACTCTTCAAGTTCAATTTTTTTGGCACTTTCTTGTATGAGCTTTTCTATGGAAGTGGATCGTGTAAGCTCGGTTCCAAAAAAAAAGCTCAAGGTCAATTCGCCGTATAAATAGTATATGTCAAATATATTCGTCTAGCTAGTAGATTTATAAAATAATAAATGTTTGAAACAGCGCGCCCTTACACCACAGATTTGAATGACACGCACTAATAAGTGGAGGCTCAAAGCTGAAAAAAATCAAAGGGTGCTAAGCTGATTACCAAAGGTCCTTGGCATGGAATGTTCCAAGATCTTTTCCTGAAAGGTTTTCAACTACATACAAATGATTTCCGAGTTTTTTCTTGATCTTGACTTTTTACTCCGACTGGTGCTAATTTAGCATTGAAATTATTGGCTAGGTTGCTGAGTTTGAAGTTACGCTTAGTGACTGTTTGGCCCACTTCGAAGTTACGTACTTTACTCCTCAAGTTATATGTCCATTGATTAGTATCATAAGCTTTGTCTAAATATTTTTGAATATCAGATCTAATGCGTACGAAGTTGTCTAGTCTATCTAGCCGAACTGTAGCTTCATTCAGTAGATTGAGGTTGGTCAGTAATTTGTAGTCTTTTCCGTGGGTTATCATGTTTTGACCAAACACTGCCACATAGGGTGAAAACCCAATTGATTGATGAATATGATTTCGTAAGGCACTGTTTATACTGCTGAGAAACTTATCCCAGTGACTTTGATCTGAACGGAGATAGGACCGTAAGGCCGCATTAATTGATCGATTTACTCTTTCAGCCGCATTGGCCTGTGGAGAGTATGCAGCGGTAAATACGTGCTGTACTCCGTAATCCCTAAGAAAAGTTGTGAATTCCTGGCTTTTAAACTGAGTGCCATTATCACTAACTATATACTGTGGTACTCCAAAGCAGCTAAAGATATCATCCCTTAAGATAGATATTATTACACTCGAGTTAAATTTCTTTACAGGTTTTAAGAAGGTAAATTTACTAAAGTGATCTAGAATGATAAAAATTCCGATATTTCCCTGTTTTGAGCGAGGGAAGGGACCGATAAAATCCATATACAGTCTTTGGAATGGACGTTCGCTTATGGTTTGGTTTCCCATAGGCGGTTTTAGTTTACATGTTGGGTATTTGCAAGTTTGACATATCTCACACTGTTGAATGTACTTTCTAACGTCTACAACTAGGCGTGGCCAGAAAAAGCTACGTCGAATACGCTCTAACATTTTGCTATGCCGCAATGGGCTGAGTTGGGAGGATTGTGGGCTGCTCTAACGACACTATCACGGAGTTCTTCAGGCACTAGCAATTTCCACAATCTATCATTATCCGCTGAATTCCCAGTCATAAAGTCAGTGCGATGATATATATATTGATCAATTACTTGGAAATCCGGAAGATTTGCCTTCACATATTTGTCTTTCAGAGTTCTATATTCTTCGGATTGAAATGCCGACGAGGACAAGTCAATCTCGGGAAGTAATTCAATTTCTAGGAAAGCTATTTCGTTTTCAAACGATCGCGACAAAGCGTCCGCAACAACATTTTCACTACCTTTCCTGTGTTCTATCTTATTGGAATACCCTTATTTCAATAATAACATTATGCAACACTTCTAACGTGGTGATTTAACATAGAGATTATTTATCAAGTAACTACATCTGGTCCCACTAAATTGTTTTCTTTTTCTTCTGAAAACCGTCTTAGTGTGAACAAGTGGTGAGGTGTTGCAACGAAAATATAATCAAAGAAAATAAAAGACATCATAATATAAAACATAAAATAAACTACAGTATTCTTTATTGAATAGCTTTATCTAGTTTTCCAACAGGTTATGGGCCCAGTCCATGCCTATTTTTGAAGAAGTTTTATTATTTCAATATATTGTGAAATTCCAACTGTGCACTTAAAAAATTTTCTTTCTCTTTCTTTTTCGTGTAATTTGTCCGTAAAGAAATGGAAAAGAATAAGTACAACATTAAACCGTTCGATGGAGAAAAATATGGTGTGTGGAAGTTCAGAATTAGGGAGTTGTTTGCCGAATTAGACGTTCTCAAAGTTGTTGATGAACTAATGCCAAATGAAGTGGACGAAACTTGGAATAAGGCAGAAAGAAGTGCAAAAAGCATATTAGTTCAACATTTGAGTGACTCTTTTTTACACTTCGCGGCAGACAATATTTCCGCACGTGGTCTTATGCAAAAATTAGATGCCATATATGAACGCAGAAGTCTTGCTTCACAATTAGCTGCGCATAAGCGCTTAGTGACACTCAAATTATTAAGTGAAACAACTCTTTCCAGTCATTTCGTTAAATTTGATGATATTGTCAGTGAGATATTAGCGGCGGGTGGCAAGTTAGCCGAAATGGAAAGAGTTATGTACTTGCTGCATACGTTGCCTTCTACTTACGATGGTGTGATTACAGCAATAGAAACATTGTCCGATGAAACACTTTCACTTACTTTTGTAAAAAATAAATTATTAGACTATGAAACTAAACTAAGAAGTGATAGCAATGACACTAGCAAAAAGGTCATGAAGGCAGTTGTTAAATATAATCACAATTCTAATATAAATCACGTGTTTAAAAATAGAGGCACAATACAAAAGAAAAGGGTATTTAAAGGAAAGCAAAAATTCAACATTAAATGCCACCATTGTGGTAGACTAGGGCACATAAAAAAGGATTGTTTTCATTTTTTAAAAGAAATTAAAAATAAAGAAAATAAAAGTAATAAAGAAAACAATAACAATAACAATAAACAAGTTCAGCTTGCAACATCCACAAATAACCACGGTTTTGCTTTTATGATAAAAAATTTAAACCAAGTTGATAAACCAAAACAACTTGGTTTTATTATTGATTCGGGTGCAACTGATCACCTAATCAATGATGAATCGCTGTTTATTGATTGCGTGGAATTGGAGCAACCAATAAAAATTGCTGTGGCGAAGGAAGGCCAATACATATTCGCTACAAAATGTGGAATCGTTCGATTATACAATGGCCACAACATCACCTTGGAGGATGTTTTATACTGCAAGGAGGCAGCAGAAAACTTGATGTCAGTGAAGCGTCTGCAAGAAGCCGGAATGTCAATCCATTTTGACCAAGACGGTGTGTCAATTAAGAAAAATGGCATCACTGTTGTTGAAAGTTCGGGTAAGTTCAACAACATACAAATACTAAAATTCCAAGCATACAGTATAAATGCGGGAAATAATAATTATCGATTATGGCATGAGAGATTAGGTCATGTTAGCAAAGCAAAACTTTTGGAAATAAAGAATAATAATTTGTTTATTGATAGCAGTCTTCTAAATAATTTAAAAATTTCGGATGAAATTTGTGAGTCCTGCTTAAATGGAAAGCAAGCTAGGTTGCCATTCAATCAATCTAAAGACAAAAGTCACATTAAGCGTCCCTTATTTGTTGTCCATTCAGACGTTTGCGGCCCAATTACACCAACAACAATAGACGATAAAAATTATTTTGTGATTTTTGTAGATCAATTTACACATTACTGTGTAACTTACTTATTAAAATACAAGTCGGACGTTTTCAATGCTTTCAAAGATTTTGCTGCAAAAAGTCAAGCTCACTTTAATCTTAAAATTGTTAACTTGTATATTGACAACGGTAGAGAATACCTGTCAAATGAAATGCGTGAGTTTTGTGTTAAAAATGGAATAAGCTATCATTTAACCGTGCCACATACACCTCAGTTGAATGGTGTCTCGGAAAGAATGATTAGAACCATTACAGAAAAAGCTCGCACCATAGTAAATGGAGCAAAAATTAAACAAAAGTTTTTGGGGTGAAGCTGCACTCACTGCAACATATTTAATAAACAGAATTCCAAGCAGAGCACTTGGTGAAAATAAAATGACCCCATATGAAATGTGGCACAATAGGAAGCCAAATTTAAAATCTTTAAAAGTATTTGGGTCAACTGTTTATGTACATAATAAAGTAAAGAAAGGCAAATTTGATGAGAAATCATTTAAAGCCATTCTTGTAGGGTATGAACCAAATGGCTATAAATTATGGGATGTCGTGAAAGAAAAATTTTTTGTTGCTAGGGACGTTGTTGTCGATGAGACAAATATGGTTTATTCTAGAGCGTCTAAGCCTGAAGAAGAAGTCCCGAATGAGAGTAGGGAAAGAAACTATGAAAAATTCCTGAATGAAAGTAAGGAATGTGATCATCTGAATATCCGGAACGATAGTACGGAGTGTGTTAGAACAAAATTCCTGAATGAAAGTAAGGAATGTGATCATCTAAATATCCGGAACGATAGTACGGAATGCGTTAGATCAGAACTCCTATACGACAGTAAGGAATGTGATCAGCTTAATTTTTCGAATGAAAATAAAAAAAGGAAACAAACTGATTTCTTAAATGAAAATAAAGAAATATATATCCCGAATGAGAGTACGGATTGTGAGAAAGATGATCAATCAAAAGATGGCGTGCAAAAGAATACTGATACTAAAATAACGCAAAGAAAAAGTGAAAGACTTAACGCCAAACCAAAAATATCTTATAGTGAAGATGATGAGAGTTTGAACAAATATATTTTAAATGCCCATATATTTTTCGATGAAATTCCAAGCTCATTTGATGAGATAAAATTTAGAGATGATAAATCTGCTTGGGAGGATGCAATAAAGACTGAGTTAAAGGCCCATGAAATTAATAACACTTGGACACTTACAAAAATGCCAGAAAACAAGAATATCGTTGGTAGTAGATGGGTATTTTCTATTAAACATAATGAATTAGGAATACCAATAAAATATAAAGCCAGACTAGTTGCAAGAGGATTTACTCAAAAATATCAAGTTGATTATGAGGAGACTTTTGCACCTGTTGCTAGAATTGCTAGTTTTAGATTCATAATGGGACTAGCAGTTCAATATGATTTAATAGTCCATCAGATGGATGTTAAAACAGCATTCCTTAATGGTGTTTTAAATGAAGAAATATATATGCAGCCTCCTCAAGGTATATCATGCGATGCTGGAAATGCTTGTAAGTTAAATAAAGCGATTTACGGCCTTAAACAAGCAGCTCGATGCTGGTTTCAAGTGTTTGAGCAAGCATTAAAAGAATGTAGTTTTGTAAACTCTCCAGTAGATCGCTGCATTTATATCCTGGACAAAGGTGACGTAAATGATAAAATATATGTATTATTATATGTTGATGACGTAGTAATAGCAACAAGAGACTTAGAAAGAATGAATAATTTTAAAAATTTTTTAAGTACAAAATTCAAAATGACTGATTTGAATGAGATACGTCATTTTATTGGAATAAGGATAGAAATGGATCAAGATATAATATATTTGAGTCAAGCTGCATATATAAAGAAAATTTTAAATAAATTTAACATGGACAACTGTAAATCAGTTAGTACCCCTTTGCCAAGTAAACTTAATTACGACCTGCTTAACTCAGATGAGGATTGCAAAGCCCCATGTCGTAATCTTATTGGATGTCTAATGTACATAATGCTTTGTACGCGTCCAGATTTAACTACAGCTGTTAATATCCTGAGTAGATATAGTAGTAAAAATAATTCAGAATTATGGCAGTGTTTGAAAAGAGTTATTAGATATTTAAAGGGAACCATTGACATGAAACTTCATTATAAGAAAAATACATCATTTGAAAACACACTAGTTGGATTTGTAGACTCAGATTGGGGTGGAAATGAACTTGATAGGAAAAGTACAACGGGCTATTTATTTAAAATGTTTGATTCCAATCTAATTTGTTGGAATACAAAAAAACAGAACTCAGTAGCAGCCTCGTCAACTGAAGCTGAGTACATGGCTCTTTTTGAAGCCGTAAGAGAGGCTCTATGGTTGAAATCTCTTCTTAGTAGTGTAAACATTAAACTCAAAAGGCCCATTAAAATTTATGAAGATAACCAAGGCTGTATTAGTATAGCAAATAATCCCTCATGTCATAAAAAGAGCCAAACATATTGATATAAAATATCATTTCTCTAGAGAACAGATAGAGAATAACGAAATTTGTATTGAGTATATATCAACAGATAATCAACTGGCGGACATCTTTACTAAGCCTCTACCTGCTGGACGATTTGCAGAATTACGAGATATGTTGGGACTACACATCGACTAGAATCAACAATTAATCTTTTTATGAATTGCTAAAGAAATCTAATTTGACGTAATGTTACTTAAAAAAAAACGCATACTGAATTGCTGGATTAATACCAAATTTTTGATTTGACTTAATGTAATTTCTAAGAAACAAACTGAATTGTTGTATTTAAACCAAATCTAATTTGACTTAATGTTACTTTAAAAACGCATACTGAATTGCTAAAATGGATACTCATACACTAAATTTATGTTATAACCCTATATTTTATGTATATTACAATGATCTGATCAGGTTTTCTCTGGGTTTCCCTGTATCCTTGCAGCAAATGCTGGATCATTCAATATTCCCCAGAATGCACACCAACCACGTCAGAATAAGAATTCAATATTTTTATATTTGTAAACTTAATGATAATGTTATTTTTGAGGGGTGACTATTGGAATACCCTTATTTCAATAATAACATTATGCAACACTTCTAACGTGGTGATTTAACATAGAGATTATTTATCAAGTAACTACATCTGGTCCCACTAAATTGTTTTCTTTTTCTTCTGAAAACCGTCTTAGTGTGAACAAGTGGTGAGGTGTTGCAACGAAAATATAATCAAAGAAAATAAAAGACATCATAATATAAAACATAAAATAAACTACAGTATTCTTTATTGAATAGCTTTATCTAGTTTTCCAACATATCTGAAAGTTATACCCCTGCAGTTTCATTGACCAGCGTGCTAATCTACCGCTTAGTTCTTGTTGGTTCATTAGCCACCGCAAACTAGCGTGATCAGTTACGACTTTAAACTCGTGGCCTTCGATATACATCCGAAATCTTTTAATGGCCAACACTACCGCAAGACATTCGAGTTCGGTCACCGAATAGTTACGTTGCGCTTTTTTAAATTTTTTAGACATAAACGTGATTGGTCGTTCGAATCCATACTCATCAACTTGGGCTAAAAGCGCACCTATTCCAAGCATACATGCATCACATTGCACTATAAACGGTTTCTTATAATTTGGGTGTGCCAAAAACGGAGCAGTGCTAAGTTTAAACTTGAGGTTCTCAAAAGCACATTGCGCTTCTTCATTCCAAGAAAAAGAATTGACACGCAATAATTCTGTTAATGCAAAGGTGATACTTGCATATTGTGAGATAAATCGCTGGTACCATCCTGTCATTCCTAAAAATCTCTTAAGCTGTCGCTTGGTTGTCGGGACTGGGAACTCAGATATGGCTTTAACCTTGTCTGGGTTAACTCTCAAGGTGCCCTCTCCGACTATATATCCTAGGTATTCTACTTTTCGCAGACAAAATTGACTCTTCTGGATGTTAATGGATAGCCACGCCTGCTTCAGACGAGCAGATATTTCATTAAGATGCACGAGATGTTTATCGAAATGATTTGATAATATCAATAGGTCATCAAGGTAGACTGACACTTGAGTTTTGAGCTGATACGGAATAACTTGATCCATTAGACGACACATCGTTTGAGGGGCATTACACAGTCCGAATGGCATTCTCCTAAATTGGTACAATGGGCGGTTGGGAACTGTAAATGCTGTCTTTCCTTTCGATGATTCTTCTAGACCGATTTGCCAAAAGGCATCTTTAAGGTCTATCTTGGAAATACAATGCACGGGGGGTAGTCTACTTAACAGTCCTTCTAGATTAGGTATTGGATATGCGTTTTTTACTGTAACATCATTTAATTTACGAGAATCAAGACAGAATCTTACCTTACCTGGTTTGACTAGCAAGACGCAAGGGGAAGACCAGGAGGACGCGGGCGCTTCTTCTATCACTCCTAGCTCTAACATTTTGTCTATCTCCAGACATAATAAGTTTTCTTTCGCTGGTGATATAGGGTAAAATTTTTGTTTAATTGGCTTTGCGTTTTCGGTATCAATAACATGTTCTATCAGGGTCGTAAAGCCTAAGCCATCTCTTTCAAAAGTTGGAAATCCATTTATTACAGTTTGTAATTGACTATGTTGACCAGCTGTTAATGGAAAATCATCCTCTTTAAACGAAACTTCGGCAATTTCAGGGTCTGATTGGACGTGAGAAATGGAAAGACCAAATGTTCTCCAGAAGTCCATACCACAAATTATATTTTGAGTAATAGTCGGTACTATGAGAAATTCTAAGTTGGCGTTTTTCGAGTTATAAGTGCGAATGCTCGTAATCGTACCAACAACCTGTTGCGATTGTCCATCGGCTGTCCTAACGTTACCGCGCGTTTTGGGGCAATATTGCTTAGTGGTCATAAGTTTTGTTGCTAATTCTCCTCCTACTACACTTTTGTTAGCACCACTGTCTAGTAAAGCAGTGTAAATTTGTCCACATATTGATAAATCAATAAAAGTTCGTAAATCGTTCTCCGGGTTAATTATGGCTGATATGGTAATTTTCTTTAGCTTGTGTCTATTCGTCCAAAACGTTCGCAATCGTTGATTAGATCGCGAGTGCTTCACAGTATCCTTAAATATTTCAGATCTTCGCTTCGTATACTCTTGCAAGCGCACATGATATGGTTTGAATTCTTTAGTATTATGTAAGTCAGAGTTTTTAGTTATGGTCACGGCTGAGTTGATTTTAAATTCTTTGGTTTATCCAAGACTACTAGCCTACACCCGTAACAAAATATGCGTCGTTGTTGCAAACAGTTCTGATAACCATGTCCTAATTCGACACAATTCCAGCATTTTATTTTCTCTGGTGCACGCAATGCACACACATCAATAAGATCATCTGATTCGTCATCTAGCGGTTCAACTACTGGTTCATCGTGCAATATCGCATTCACCATACGTTTACTGCCTATTTGACGCGTTACCTGTCTTGACCGAAAGCTACGGAAAAATTCTTCATGCTTATGACATTCCCTACGCAAGGCAGCTAAGTTTGGGGTCTCTACATGTAAAATTTCATGGAATAAGTCGGGTCTTAAATTGTTTCGCACTTCCGCTATAAATTCTGAATCGTTTAAAGGCTCTCGCAAAGCATCTGTAATAGCCAACATCGAGTCGAGGAATTCATCAAAATTTTCATTGGAGGCCTGCTTGCGTCTGCGAAGGGCATCCATAATGTCTCTGTCTGACCTTTGGTCTTTATACCTATCTCTTAAACGAATGCATAGATCGAACCAGTTCATTTCATTCGAAGTTCGATGACATCGCCAGAAAAATGTTAGGGCTGGTCCCGAGAAGAGCAGATTAGCGAATTTATAAAGCAAGTTAAAGTCTCCATTTAAACTTTGAGTTGTTAAACAATTTACTCGATAAATAAAATCTTCTACAGTTATATCTTTTGAAGACCCCGTGAATCGTATATTCCAGTTAAAAATTATACTGGATACTCGATCGGGTCTTTCTGGTACTATCTCTTGGTCCGTTGTAGTTGGAATACTCCGAATATTGAAAGGTCGAGTCCTAATACTATACTCAAGATTTCTTCGAGGAGCAACTGAGGGTGCTGGAAAGTCCCACTCCAGTTGAGGTTCATCATTGGATTCCGCCTGAACTCCTGTGATGCTTAAATTTCTCATGGCGTTACGAATTTCGTCGGTAATTACCGATGCCATATTAACTCGATAAGTTTCTAATGAGTTTGCAATAAGTTGTTGAATGCGTTCTTCTGACACTACTGGGGGCTGGTATGTACTTGGATTCCGTGGTTGTTCACGTCGAGGTAGTCCCACCATTCTTGAGTTCTGATTTGGGTTTGCACGAGTATTTGCTCGTGTATTGGGTCTTTTTGGTATTGCTCCTGAGGCGGTAGAATTTTCTGCCCCAAGAGAAGCTCTTGGAGGTTGAACATTTGTAGACAATCTATCGTTGCTACCTACTATACTTTTCGCACAAGGTTGCCTACAGTTTGGACAGGATTCATTGCTCTCGAGCCAAATCTTGAGACAGTGTTTATGAAACGTGTGCCGACATTGGGTCTCTACAATATCTGTCTGTCCACTGGTATCATTGCAAATTGCGCATACAAGTGCATTTTCACTTGGCATAGCAGAAGCCAAGTTTTCTAGGCTTCGTCTAACGGCCATAATTTGTAAAACTATTTCGTAACCACGAAAAATACAAGACAATGGAAAATAATTTAATGATTCTATTTCGTAAACACGAATTCTGGATTCAACTTCTAAATATAAAAATAATTTCCTTACAAATTTGGGACTTCTCCTTCAATAAGAGTTTAACAGCATTAATACACCCACCACTCTGCACTTTATTTACATCAGCTGCATTGGAATGTGTAACTCGTTGAAAGAGGGACTTGCCAGTAGCGATTCCAGCAAGAACAGTTCTCACCTCACTACAACAATTTATTTAAGATCTAGGAAACTGTATGTGCCTGCTAGGTATCCGAACTGTATCCAGGAACCTATTCCTAAGCTACCTAATTTCCCATACTTTGTTCTATTTATTTAAAATGATTGGTTGAAAATTAAGAAAACATTATTGAAAAGGTATATAATTTCACTTGGTCCAGTTATGATCTAATACTCATAGGCTGGCCTCTCCAAAGTGATATATATTACCATCATATTGCAAGGTATAAGGTGTTGTAGGATTAAAGGAGGGGTTTAAGGATACGTAGGGCAAAAAAATCCTTGCTTCTTCGTGCCCCACGTTGTGCGCCATTTATTATGTAACGAACACGCGGGTGTCGGAGTGCACTCTCTGTCTTACTAACAAGTGGCTCGGCTGAGCTCAGGGAAAATGGGGTGGTTCTTGTGCTCTCCCAAAACATGCGCTACATGTGATAAAATGAAGACAGAGATAAGGAATAAAGGACTACACCTAAATAGGGATCTTTGTGCAGAGGTAATGGTTGTTATTTGAAGGACCTAGATGTCATGGCCTTCTCTATACCCACCCAACCTTGTAATACCTTCGGATCTCGGTATTACCCATATTGTGGCTGTTAAATCTCTTACGTCAGGTGCCCAATTAAACTAACTCAGCAATTCATCATTTTATACGTATATTAAATTCAAAGAACAAAACAGCATATGCCTTTAAGATAAGAAGCGATCATCGGATTTCATATCCCAATTATGTGATAATAGTATTGACAATAATTTCAATTATATTTAATTCCTAACTAATTTGGTGGAGAGTAACGTACAAAAATGTGTGGGTAGATTTATAGGCATGAATTCGATTTAAACTAGATTTTACGTTAGGCATTCAATTCAGATTCAAAATTTACACATAAAAAGCAAACTAACTCTGTGGTCACGGCAAGCTGTTATATTTGGCCAATAGATTTTAGGCGGCTATGCCGTACTTACAGTTTGTAAATCCAATCCAGTCAGCAGGCCTGATGATGGGTGGAGCACTAGAGCTGTTAAAATGATTAAGAGTGGTGGCACCGAAATATAACTTGCTTCTCATTACCAACAAGAATAACTTTTAACACCTGCTATATAGAAAGTTAATTATAAATTGGAAGCTTATAAATTTTAACACATGTTTGTACGATACTTAAATGAAAGAAGAGAACGGCTGGTTGAAGGCCAACTACGGGCTGGGGGCGAGGTTAGGGTTCCTCAACGAAGGGTTTGGAGTCTGCGACAACGTCTTCCACTAGAAATCTTCAGTGATGGTGGGGCGGAGCTATCCCGTGTCCTAAGGTGAATCATCCACTCCAACGAGGGTTCGCCTAGGAATTAGGCTGGCTGGCTACGCTCCCCACAACTATATGTGTGAGCACTTATGGCCAAATAGCTCTCCAAAACTTATCCGCTGGTCAAGTCAAGAACCGGGTCGACATTTATTTGGTCGCATTTCCAAAAGTTCGACTTGCAACCATGGATGGGGTCGTCGTCTGGCACTGGTCGCTTTGGCCTTATATGGCTAACACCAGGGGTACGCGCTTGCATTTAATGATGGCAAGACCGCGCTGGCAGTGGCGAATTAATTTTATTGTTCCTTCATTATAGTTGGAACTTGAGAAAGAGGCGTGGACTTAGGTAATGTCCACGAGGGGTATGGAGTGTTACGTAACTCCACGTGCATTTCTTGCACTTGCGATTTTTCTTTCGCTTTCTCCCTCCTCTTATTCGCACGACCGCGCTCTCGCTCAGACCATTCTAGACTCTCCTCACACTCTTCAAGCTCAATTTTTTGGCACTTTCTTGTATGAGCTTTTCTATGGAAGTGGATCGTGTAAGCTCGGTTCCAAAAAAAACTCAAGGTCAATTCGCCGTATAAATAGTATATGTCAAATATATTCGTCTAGCTAGTAGATTTATAAAATTTAATGTTTGAAACAGCGCGCCCTTACAAATAGTTCCAGCAGCTTCCAAAGCTGTTATATAAAGAATAGCGGCTACAAGACTAAAAATGGCGGCTGTAGAATGGTTCCAGCAGCTTGTAAATCTGTTATATAAAGGATGGCGCCTATAAGACTAAATATGGCGGTTACATAAAGAATGGCGGCTATAGAACTCAAAATTGAATGGTTCCAGCAGTTAGTAAACCTTTTATTTAAATGATGGCGGGTATAAGAACCAAAATGGGGGGGGTGGAAAGGTTTCAGCCCGCCGAAAAGCTGTTATATAAAGGATGACGGCTATAACACTTGAAATGGCGGCTGTAGAATGGTTCCAGCAGCCTGTATTTCTGTTGCGTTTCTGTTATATAAAAGATGGAGGCTACAAGACTCAAAATGACGGCTTTAGAATGGTTGGCGGGTATAAGACTCAAAATGGCGGCTCTAGAATGATTCCAAAGCTTTTATATAAAGGATGGAGGGTATAAGACTCAAAATGGCGGCTGTAGAATGGTTCCATCAGCTTGTGAAGCTGTTATAAAAAGGATGGCGGCTATAACACTCAAAATTTCGGCTGTAGAATGGTTTCAGCAGCATGTAAAGCTGTGATATAAAGGATGGCGTTCATAAGACACAAAACGTCGGCTGTAGAATGGTTCCAGCAGCTTCTGTAGCTGTTATGTAAGGGATGGCTGCTATAACACTCAAAATGGCGGCTTTAGAATGGTTCCATCAGTTTGTAAAGCTTTTATAGAAAGGATGGCTGTAAAATGGTTCCAGCAGTTTGTATAGCAGTTACATAAATGATGGCGGCTACAAGACTCAAAATGACGGCTAAAGAATGGTTCCAGCAGCTTGTAAAGCTGTTATATAAAGGATTGCGAGTATAAGACTCAAAATGGCGGGTGTAGAATAGTTGCAGCAGCTTGTAAAGCTCTTAGATAAAGGATGGCGGGTATAAGACTCAAAATGGCGGCTGTAGAATGGTTCCAGCAGCTTGAATACCTGTTATATAAAGGATGATGGCTATAACACTTGAAATGGCGGCTGTAGAATGGTTCCAGCAGCCTGTATTTCTGGTTTAAGAACGATGGTGCCTACAAGACTCAAAATGACGGCTGTAGAATGGTTCCAGCAGCTTGTAAAGCTGTTATATAAAGGATTGCCTGTATGACTCAAAATGGTGTCTGTAGAATGGTTGCAGCAGCTTGTAAAGCATTTAGATAAAGGATGGCGGGTATTGAATAGGTGTTATATAAAGGATTATGGCTATAACACTTAAACTAGCGGCTGTAGAATCGTTCCAGCAGCTTTTATGGCTTCTATATAAAGGTTGGCGGGTAAAATAATCAAAATGGCGGCTGTAGAATGGTTCCAGCAGCTTGAATAGCTGTTATATAAAGGATGACGGCTATAACACTCAAAATGGCGGCTGTAGAATGGTTCCAGCAGCTTTTATGGATACTATATAAAGGTTGGCGTATATAAGATTCAAAATGGCGGCTGTAGAATGGTTCCAGCAGCTTGTAAAGCTGTTATGTAAAGAATGGCGGGTATAACACTTATAATGGTGGCTGTAGAATGATTCCAGCAACTTGTATTTCTGTCGTATAAAGGATGGCGGCTATAAGACTCAAAATAGCGGCTGTAGAATGGTTGCAGCAGCTTGTAAAGCTTTTAGATAAAGGATGGCGGGTATAAGACTCCAAATAGCGGCTGTAGAATGGTTCCAGCAGCTTGAATAGCTGTTATATAAAGGATTATGTCTATAACACATAAACTAGCGGCTGTAGAATGGTTCCAGCAGCTTTGATGGCTACTATATAAAGGTTGGCGGGTATAATATTCATAATGGCGGCTGTAGAATGGTTCCAGCAGCTTGAATAGCTGTTATATAAAGGATGACGGCTATAACACTCAAAATGGTGCTGTAGAATGGTTGCAGCAGCTTGTAAAGGTTTAAAATAAAGGATGGCGGGCATAAGACTCAAAATGGCGGCTGTAGAATGATTCCAGTAGCTTGAATAGCTGTTCTATAAATGATGACGGCTATAACACTCACAATGGCGGCTGTAGAATGGTTCCAGCAGATTTTATGGATACTATATAAAGGTTAACGTATATAAGATTCAAAATTGCGGCTGTAGAATGGTTCCAGCAGCTTATAAAGCTGTTATATAAAGGATGGCGGGTATAGGACTCAAAATGGCGGCTGTCCAATAGTTCCAGCAGCTTTTATAGCTGTTACATTAAGGATGTCGGCTATAAGACTCCAAATGGCAGCTGTGGAATGGTTCCAGCAGATTGTAAAGCTGTTATATAAAGGATGGCGGCTATAAGACTCAAAATGGCAAATGGAGAATGGTTTTAGCTTGGCGACTGTAGAATAGACCCATCAGCTTGTATAGCTGTTATATAAAGGATGGCGACTATAAGTTTCAAAAAAATGGGTGTAAAACGGTTACAGCAGCTTGTATAGCTGTTATAAAAAGGATGGCGGGTTCAAGACTCAAAATGGCGGCTGTAGAACGGTACCAGCAGCTTGCATAGCTGTTATATAAAGGCTGGCGGCTATAAGACTAAAAATGGCAAATGGAGAATGGTTTTAGCTTGGCGGCTGTAGAATAGACCCATCAGCTTGTATAGCTGTTATATAAAGGATGGCGACTATAAGTTTCAAAAAAATGGGTGTAAAACGGTTACAGCAGCTTGTATAGCTGTTATAAAAAGGACTCAAAATGACGGCTGTAGAATGGTTCCAGCAGCTTGTGAAGCTGTTATATAAAGGATGGCGGGTATAACACTCATAATGGCGGCTGTAGATGATTCCAGCAACTTGTATAGCTGTCGTAGAAAGGATGCCGGCTACAAGACTCAAAATGGCAAATGGAGAATGGTTCTAGCAGCTTGGTGGCTGTAGAGTAGAACCAGCAGCTTGTATAAAAATAGCTGTTTTTTAAAGTTGGCGGCTATAAGATTCAAAATGGCGGCTGTAGAACGGTTTCAGCAGCTTGCATATCTGTTATATACAAGAAGGCGGCGATAAGACTCAAAATTGCGCCTGGAGAATGGTTCTAGCAGCTTGTATAGCTGTCATATAAAGGATGGCGGGTATAGGACTCAAAATGGCGGCTGTCCAATAGTTCCAGCAACTTTTATAGCTGTTACATTAAGGATGTCGGCTATAAGACTCAAAATGGCAGCTGTGGAATAGTTCCAGCAGCTTGCATAGCTGTTATATAAAGGATGGCGGCTATAAGACTCAAAATGGCAAATGGAGAATGGTTTTAGCTTGGCGGCTGTAGAATAGACCCATCAGCTTGTATAGCTGTTATATAAAGGATGGCGACTATAAGTTTCAAAAAAATGGGTGTAAAACGGTTACAGCAGCTTGTATAGCTGTTATAAAAAGGATGGCGGGTTTAAGACTCAAAATGGCGGCTGTAGAACGGTACCAGCAGCTTGCATAGCTGTTATATAAAGGATGGCGACTATAAGACTCAAAATGGCAAATGGAAAATGGTTCAACCGGGAAAATTATTCAACCGCCGCCGCGTGAAGACGTGTTTTTTAATGCACTCCGCAAAATTTAGTGTAAAAAAATAAAAAGACCGCGTTTGCAAAAATTGTGTAGGGCTCTCAGTCGCCTCAGAGACGCCTATTTACAATCATATTGCTATTAGTTTGTTCTAATAGCAATAAATACTAAGTTGCAACAACAAAGTGAGCACCTTTTTTGGAAAAGCCATGTCCACCAATTCGGGCCCAAGCTCTCTTGATCCCCACCAGCAACAGCTACAAGAACTACTTGTACAACAACAACGTGAGCGTCGTCTCTCGGTCCAACGTAACAACGCGTACTTTTCGGTGGTGTCGCCGACCCCACTGAATGCTACCGTAAGCAATAACACCGAAAGTGCAAGCCACTCAGCAACAGCAAGCCACAACAGCAAATTGCGGTAAATACCGTGGAGAGAGCAGTGTGCTTCTCCATCAATATCGATAACTGGGTCACCGATTGCACCGACCAGCACCGTCAGCTCGTTGACAGCAACTACTGCAACGTCTGCAGAAGTATTGACCTACCTCAAGCCGTCATCGACAAGTCGCCCAGAGTCAGCCACGACAAGAAACCCAACGCCTTCTGTCCAAACTGGAATGGATAGATATATTAAAATAACTAAGCGGAAGCTAAGCCCGCAGAAGAAAAAAAATGGCAATACGCCTAAAATAACCAAAACAAATGAACGAGCAGCACTTCTAAGCGGAAATCGTTTTAAAATTCTTGCCGATCAGCAAGACGATCAAGCCGGCGCTGTGAATAAAGTTAAATCGGCTAGACCACCCCCTCTATACATCCGTGGAGCCAACTGCAGCGCCCTGATTTCGAAGCTAGTAGAAACAGTAGGGGCAAATAACTTTGTAGTAACCCCTCTCAACAGGGGTAACATAAAAGAAATTATATGTCAAACCCAAACTGAGGACAATTTCCGCATCATCGAAAAGTACCTCCGTAATGCTAACATAAACTTCTATACCTACCAACTAAAAGCAGTAAAGGGCTCCAGGTTGTGTTAAAGGGGATCGAGCCATCGGTCCCACCTCAAGAAATAGCAGACGCATTGGCCGAAAAAGGGTTTGCGGTTAAGTCCGTTGTCAATATCATCAACAGGAATAAAGTCGCACAGCCGCTCTTTAAAATCGAGCTCCAACCAGATGCAAAGCGGTTGAAGCCAAATGAAGTGCATCCAATCTACAACCTTCAGCTCCTATTGCACAGAAGAATCACCGTAGAGGAGCCCCATAAAAGATACCAACCACCTCAGTGTAAAAACTGCCAGGAATACAACCACACCTCTAACAATTGCAATCTCAGGTCAGTGTGTGTTGGCTGCGGCGAACATCATAAAGATGGCATTTGCACCAAGGACAGAAACAACGTTGCACTAAGACTATGCAGTAACTGTAGAGGGAACCACACAGACAACTACAGGGGATGTCCTGTCTTCAAGGATCTTAAATCGCACCTAAACGGGAGTAAACCCCCAGCTGGACCAAAAATCACCTTCAACGCCTCCAAAACTACACCGGAGGTATTTTTCGCCAAGGCTGTTAGATCATCTAACATGCCTGCTACAACCAATCCTAGTGTATCCTTCGCTAGTGTACTCCGAACTGACCCCGTCACTCCACCATCTACCGAATCCGCAACCTAGCGCACCAGAGCTTGGCCAGCAAACTCCAAGTGGTTTAGAGGCCCTATTGATCTCACTTAATCAAAACATGACCACTTTTATGACGTTCATGCAAAACTGTATGCAGGAACTGATGCGGAATCAAAACCTGCTTATCCAGAAGCTTATCGAGAATAAATAATGGCTTCCCTACGTCTATGTCTTTGGAATGCTAATGGCGTCTCCAAGCACAAAAATGAACTGCAACTATTCCTAGACTCAAGTGAAATCGACGTCATGCTGATATCGGAAACACATTTAACATCAAAAAATAACTTTCAAATACCAAAATACACCTTCTACGCAACAAACCATACAGACGGAAAAGCTCATGGCGGGACTGGTATCCTAATCAAAAACCGTATAAAACACTCGTTCCTCAACAGATTCGAAACACAGCACCTACAAGCAACTGCTATAACCGTCCAAACCAGCTGCGGCAACACTACGTTGGTTGCCCTGTACTGCCCACCACGCTTCTCAATCTCTGAAAAGGAATTCACCGGTTTCTTTAACACACTCGGAGAACGCTTCATTGCAGCAGGGGACTATAACGCCAAACATACTCACTGGGGATCTCGCCTGGTAAATCCTAAAGGCCAGCAGTTGTACAATACAATAGTCAACCCACTCAATAAGATGGATTGCGTCTCACCGGGTAGGCCTACTTATTGGCCCACAGATCCACAGAAAATGCCTGACTTGATTGATTTCGCAGTAACCAAGAGGATTCCGCGTAATCGGATCACTGCGGAAACACTGCTAGATTTAACCTCCGATCACTCTCCAGTGCTATTCACACTGTTAACAAGACCTCAAGTACTTGATCGCCCATATATGCTTACAAACAACAAAACAAATTGGCTTAAATTTAAAATGTACATGAGTGCCCACATTGACTGTTCGCCGAAACTGGATGCTGCAGAGGACATTGACATGTGCGTCTCTGCACTTGAGTCGATGCTGGGAGCTGCAGCAAGAGTATCTACTCCACATGCCTCTACTTACGCTAAACCTTCTGTCAGGCCTACGAACCGGCGGATAGAACAATTAGTAACGGAAAAACGACGTCTAAGAAGAGAATGGCAGATTACTCGATCACCAGCAGCAAAACATCGCCTAAGGCATGCCAGCCGCAACCTCTCCAAGGAGTTAAGACAAGAGGAAATCTGGGCTCAAAGGAAATACATAGAAAAGCTCAGTCCATCCAGCACTAAACATCCTCTGTGGAAAGCCCACCCAACTTAAAGCGCTCCTACAGAGACAGTTTCACCAATAAGGGGTCCAACAGGTGGATGGGCCCGCAGCGACGAAGAGAGGGCATCCGTATTTGCCACACATCTTAAAATGGTTTTCCAGCCAAATCCAACATCAAACTCATTTGTACTTCCCCCTTCGATCACATTAACGGATAGTGAGTACTCGGAACTCCAATCGGATGAGATCACTGCAGTTATTAAAAACCACATAAAGCCGAACAAAGCCCCTGGCCATGACCTAATCACACCGAAAATGACCCTAGAACTCCCTACCATCGCCATACAATACATCTGCAAAATGTTCAACGCTATAATAAGAATTGGCTACATCCCAAGAGCATGGAAAAGGTCCACTATCATCATGATTCCTAAAGTGGGAAAGGACAAAACCCAACCATTTTCCTATAGGCCAATTAGTTTGCTGCCATGTCTTTCGAAGCTTTTTGAAAAGGTCCTGCAGGTTCGTCTAAACTCATTTCTGGCATCGGAGAACACAATCCCTTCTCACCAGTTCGGCTTCCGCGAAAAACATGGGACAATTGAACAAGTCAATCGTATAACATCCGAAATAAGAACAGCATTCGAACTAAAAGAATACTGTACGGCTGTCTTTCTCGACGTTGCCCAGGCTTTCGACAGAGTGTGGCTGGAGGGTCTAATGTTCAAAATCCGGCAGAAACTCCCACAGTACAGCCACAAACTCATGGAATCTTACCTTTACAATAGGAAATTCGCTGTAAGATGTAATGGCTCCGTCTCGGCTGACTTTGAAATCGAAGCTGGTGTACCGCAAGGCACTCGGACCATTGCTCTATCTGCTGTACACTGCAGACTTA
Source organism: Drosophila paulistorum (assembly GCA_018152135.1). Classification (NCBI taxonomy): domain Eukaryota; kingdom Metazoa; phylum Arthropoda; class Insecta; order Diptera; family Drosophilidae; genus Drosophila; species Drosophila paulistorum. The sequence goes on along the minus strand of JAECXG010000227.1, from coordinate 9,907 downwards.
CCAACGAGTCTAGGACTTACAACATCCACTTTTGCCGACGACACGGCAATCCTCAGCAGATCCAAATTCCTCTCAAGGTGGTAGAGGAATGGCTAGCAACCTGGCGTATCCGGGTCAACGAGCAGAAATGCAAACATGTTACATTTACGCTTAACAGAAGAAACTGTCCAGCTATAATGCTAAACAACGTACCAATTCCTCAAGCCGTGGATGTCACTTACCTTGGCATCCACCTAGACAGAAGACTAACTTGGCGCAAGCACATTGAGGCAAAAAAGTCACAGCTTAAACTGAAAGCGAGTAGCTTACATTGGATCATCAATGCTCGGTCACCTCTACGTCTGGAGTATAAAGTCCTCCTATACAACTACGTACTGAAACCCATCTGGACTTACGGTGCCGTACTATGGGGAAATGCAAGTACCAGCAATGTCGACATTATACAAAGGGCGCAGTCGAAGATTTTAAGATCAATCACTGGGGCTCCGTGGTACATACGGAACGACAACATTCAAAATGATCTAAATATACCTAGCGTAAAATCTGAAATAGGTAGTCAACAACTAAAGTATTCTGAGAAACTGGATGTACACCCTAATGTTCTTGCTAATTCCCTTACGCGAACTAATAATAGAACTCGTCTTAAAAGAAATGACAGGCCAACCCAATAATAAATGATTAGGGCCGCCTGCAATATCCCCTGGATATATCTTAAGTACTAGATTAAGAAAAACATCTCAAACTTGTTGTTAGGCTCTAATTTAAGAGTAGATTCAACAAATATATATTAAACGTTAAAAAAAAAAAAAAAAAAATGGTTCTTTCAGCTTGTATAGCTGTCGTATAAAGGATGGCGGCTAAAAGACTCAAAATGGCGGCTGTAGAATAGATCCAGCAGCTTGTATAGCTGTTATATAAAAGTATATACAGTATTTCAGCTCTGTTGCACACTTCTGAGCAAAATTAAGATACCCTTTTGCAAGGGTATAAAAATTGCTGTACAACGGTTCCAGCAGCTTGTACAGCTGTTATATAAAGGATGGCGACTATAAGACTCAAAAAAATGGGTGCAAAACGGTTACAGCAGCTTGTATAGCTGTTATAAAAAGGATGGCGGGTTTGAGACACAAAATGACGGCTGTAGAATGGTTCCAGCAGCTTGTAAAACTGTTATATAAAGGATGGCGTTTATAAGACTTAAAATTGTGGCAGGAGACTGGTTCTAGCAGTTTGTATAGATGTCGTATAAAGGATGGTGGCTGTAGAATAGTTCCAGCCGCTTCCAAAGCTGTTATATAAAGAATAGCGGCTACAAGACTAAAAATGGCGGTTGTAGAATGGTTCCAGCAGTTTGCAAAGCTGTTATATAAAGGATGGCGGGTTTAAGACACAAAATGACGGCTGTAGAATGGTTCCAGCAGCATGTAAAGCTGTTATATAAAGGATGGCGTTCATAAGATACTAAACGTCGGCTGTAAAATGGTTCCAGCAGCTTGTGTAGCTGTTATGTAAAGGATGGCTGCTATAACACTCTAAATGGCGGCTTTAGAATGGTTCCATCAGTTTGTAAAGCTTTTATATAAAGGATGGCTGTAAAATGGTTCCAGCAGTTTGTATAGAAGTTATATAAATGATGGCGGCTACAAGACTCAAATGGCGGCTAAAGAATGGTTCCAGCAGCTTTTAAAGCTGTTATATAAAGGATTGCGAGTATAAGACTCAAAATGGCGGGTGTAGAATAGTTGCAGCAGCTTGTAAAGCTCTTAGATAAAGGATGGCGGGTATAAGACTCAAAATGGCGGCTGTAGAATGGTTCCAGCAGCTTGAACACCTGTTATATAAAGGATGATGGCTATAACACTTGAAATGGCGACTGTAAAATGGTTCCAGCAGATTTTATGGATACTATATAAAGGTTAACGTATATAAGATTCAAAATTGCGGCTGTAGAATGCTTCCAGCAGCTTGTAAAGCTGTTATATAAAGGATGGCGGGTATAACACTCATAATGGTGGCTGTAGAATGATTCCAGCAACTTGTATTTCTGTCGTATAAAGGATGGCGGCTATAAGACTCAAAATGGCGGCTGTAGAATAGTTCCAGCAGCTTCAAAGGCTGTTATATAAAAAATGTCGGCTATAACTCTCAAAATGGCGCCTGTAGAATGGTTCCAGCAGCTTGTAAAGCTGTTATATAAAGTATGGCGGGTATAACACTCATAATGACGGCTGTAAAATATTTCCAGCAACTTGTATTTCTGTTATAAAAAGGATGGTGGCTACAAGACTCAAAATGACGGCTGTAGAATGGTTCCAGCAGCTTGTGAAGCTGTTATATAAAGGATGGCGGGTATAACACTCATAATGGCGGCTGTAGATGATTCCAGCAACTTGTATAGCTGTTTTAGAAAGGATGCCGGCTACAAGACTCAAAATGGCAAATGGAGAATGGTTCTAGCAGCTTGGTGGCTGTAGAGTAGATCCAGCTGCTTGTATAGCTGTTATATAAAAGATGGCGGCTATAAGACTCAAAATGGAAAATGGAGAATGGTTCTAGCAGCTTGGCGGCTGTAGAATAGATCATAACTTGTATAGCTGTCTTAGAAAGGATGCCGGCTACAAGACTCAAAATGGCAAATGGAGAATGGTTCTAGCAGCATGGTGGCTGTAGAGTAGATCCAGCAGCTTGTATAGCTGTTATATAAAAGATGGCGGCTATAAGACTCAAAATGGCAAATGGAGAATGGTTCTAGCAGCTTGGCGGCTGTAGAATAGATCCAGCAGCTTGTATAGCTGTTATATAAAAGATGGCGGCTATAAGAGGCTGTAGAACGGTTCCAGCAGCTTACATAGCTGTTATATAAATGATGGCGGCTATAAGACTCAAAATTGCGGTTGGAGAATGGTTCTATCAGCCTGCATAGCTGTCATATAAAGGATGGCGGCTATAAGACTCAAAATTGCGGCTGGAGAATGGTTCTGGCAGGTTGTATAGCTGTCATATAAAGGATGGCGTGTATAGGACTAAAAATGGCGGCTGTAAAATTATTCCAGCAGTTTTTATAGCTGTTACATTAAGGATGTCGGCTATAAAAAATGGCGGCTGTGGAATGGTTCCAGCAGCTTGCATAGCTGTTATATAAATGATGGCGGCTATAAGACTCAAAATAGCAAATGGAGATCCAGCAGCTTGTATAGCTGCTATATAAAAGATGGCGGCTATAAGAGTCAAAATGGCGGCTGTAAACGGTTCCAGCAGCTAAAATGGCAAATGGAGAATGGTTCTAGCAGCTTTGCGGCTGTAAAAAAGTTCCAGCCGCTTGTAAAGCTGCTATATAAAGGATGGGGGGTATAAGAATCAAAGTGGCAGCTGTACAATAGTTCCAGCTATAAGACTCAAAATGGCGGCTGTGGAATGGTTCCAGCAGCTTGCTTAGCTGTTATATAAAGGATGGCGGCTATAGGAGAATGGAGAATGGTTCTAGCAGCTTGGCGGCTGTAGAATAGATCTAGCAACTTGTATAGCTGTTATATAAAAGATGGCGGCTATAAAAGTCATAATGACGGCTGTAGAACGGTTCCAGCAGCTTGCATAGCTGTTGTATAAAAAAAGGGGGCTATAAGACACAAAATTGCGGCTGAAGAATGGTTCTAACAGCTTTTATAGCTGTTACATTAGGATGTCGGCTATAAGACTCAAAATGGCGGCTGTTGGAATGGTTCCAGCAGCTTTTAGCTGTTATATAAAGGATGGCGGCTATAGGACTCAAAATGTCAAATGGAGAATGGTTCTAGCAGCCCGCTTTGGCGGCTGTAGAATAGATCCAGCAACTTGTATAGCTGTTATATAAAAGATGGCGGCTATAAAAGTCAAAATAGCAAATGGAGATCCAGCAGCTTGTATAGGTGTTATATAAAAGATGGCGGCTATAAGAGTCACAAAATGACGGCTGTAGAACGGTTCCAGCAGCTTGCATAGCTGTTGTATAAAAAAAGGCGGCTATAAGACTCAAAATTGCGGCTGAAGAATGGTTCTAGCAGATTGTATAGCTGTCATATAAAGGATGGCGGGTATTCGACTCAAAATGGCAAATGGAGAATGGTTCCAGCAGCTTGGCGGCTGTAGAATGGTTCCAGCAGCTTGTAAAGCTGTTATATAAAGGATGGCGGGTATAACGCTCACAATGGCGGCTGCAGAATGATTCCAGCAACTTGTATTTCTGTCGTGTAAAGGATGGCGGCTATAAGACTCAAAACGGCGGCTGCAGAACGGTTCCAGCTTGCATAGCTGTTATTTAAAGAAAGGCGGCTATAAGACTCAAAATTGCGGCTGGAGAATGGTTCTGGCAGGTTGTATAGCTGTTACATTAAGGATGTCGACAGCAGCTTGCATATACTGGTCTAGCAGCTTGTAAAACTGTTATATACAGTGGCGGGATGGCGTTCATAAGGCTCAAAACGTCGGCTGTAAAATGGTTCCAGCAGTTTGCATAGCTGTTATATAAATGATGGCGGCTACAAGACTTAAAATGGCGGCTAAAAAATGGTTCCAGCAGCTTGTTAAGCTGTTATATAAAGGATGGCGAGTATAAGACTCAAAATGACGGCTGTAAAATATTTCCAGCAACTTGTATTTCTGTTATAAAAAGGATGGTGGCTACAAGACTCAAAATGACGGCTGTAGAATGGTTCCAGCAGCTTGTGAAGCTGTTATATAAAGGATGGCGGGTATAACACTCATAATGGCGGCTGTAGATGATTCCAGCAACTTGTATAGCTGTCTTAGAAAGGACGCCGGCTACAAGACTCAAAATGGCAAATGGAGAATGGTTCTAGCAGCTTGGTGGCTGTAGAGTAGAACCAGCAGCTTGTATAAAAATAGCTGTTATATAAAAGTTGGCGGCTATAAGAGTCAAAATGGCGGCTGTAGAACGGTTTCAGCAGCTTGCATATCTGTTATATACAAGAAGGCGGCTATAAGACTCAAAATTGCGCCTGGAGAATGGTTCTAGCAGCTTGTATAGCTGTCATATAAAGGATGGCGGGTATAGGACTTAAAATGGCGGCTGTCCAATAGTTCCAGCAACTTTTATAGCTGTTACATTAAGGATGTCGGCTATAAGACTCAAAATGGCAGCTGTGGAATGGTTCCAGCAGCTTGCTTAGCTGTTATATAAAGGATGGCGGCTATAAGACGCGAAATGGCAAATGGAGATGAGTGTTTTAGCTTGGCGGCTGTAGAATAGATCCATCAGCTTGTATAGCTGTTATATAAAGGATGGCAACTATAAGTTTCAAAAAAATGGGTGTAAAACGGTTGCAGCAGCTTGTATAGCTGTTATAAAAAGGATGGCGGGTTCAAGACTCAAAATGGCGGATGTAGAACAGTTCCAGCAGCTTGCATAGCTGTTATATAAGAGAAAATAAGAGAAGAAAGGCGGCTTCAAAATTGCAGCTGGAGACTCAAAACGGCGGTAGTACAATAGTTCCAGCAGCTTTTATAGCTGTTACATTAAGGATGTCGGCTATATAATGGTTCCAGCAGCTTGCATAGCTGTCATATAAAGGATGGCGGCTATAAGACTCAAAATGGCAAATGGAAAATGGTTCTTTCAGCTTGTATAGCTGTCGTATAAAGGATGGCGGCTAAAAGACTCAAAATGGCGGCTGTAGAATAGATCCAGCAGCTTGTATAGCTGTTATATAAAAGTATATACAGTATATACAAGCCTACAAGCAAAATTTCAGCTCTGTAGCTCTAATGGTGTAGGAGACGTTTGCATCGATCCAGACTGGCTATTTTGACTCGTGTCGTCGTGCTGATCAAGAATATATATACTTTATATGGTCGGAGATGCTTCCTTTTATGCGTTGCACATTTCTGACCAAAATTAATATACCCTTTTTGCAAGGGTATAAAAATGGCTCTACAACGGTTCCAGCAGCTTGTACAGCTGTTATAAAAAGGATGTCGACTATAAGACTCAAAAAAATGGGTGTACAACTGTTCCAGCGGTTTGCAAAGCTGTTATATAAAAGATGGTGGCTACAAGACTCAAAATGACGGCTTTAGAATGGTTTCAGCAGCTTGTGAAGCTGGTTTATAAATGTTGGCGGCTGTGGAATGGTTCCAGCAGCTTGAAAACCTTTTATAAAAATGATGGAGGGTATAAGACTCAAAATGGCGGCTGTAGAATGGTTCCAGCAGCATGTATAGCTGCTATATAAAAGATGGCGGTTGTAAGACTCAAAATGGAAGCTGTATAGCAGCAGTTCCAGCAGTTTGTATAGCAGTTATATAAATGATGGCGGCTACAAGACTCAAATGGCGGCTAAAGAATGGTTCCAGCAGCTTCTAAAGCTGTTATATAAAGGATTGCGGGTATAAGACTCAAAATGGCGGGTGTAGAATAGTTGCAGCAGCTTGTAAAGCTTTTAGATAAGGGATGGCGGGTATAAGACTCAAAATGGCGGCTGTAGAATGGTTCCAGCAGCTTTAATACCTGTTATATAAAGGATGATGGCTATAACATTTGAAATGGCGGCTGTAGAATGGTTCCAGCAGCTTGTATTTCTGTTATAAGAACGATGGTGGCTACAAGACTCAAAATGACGGTCTGTAGAATGGTTCCAGCAGCTTGTAAAGCTGTTATATAAAGGATTGCCTGTATAAGACTCAAAATGGTGTCTGTAGAATGGTTTCAGCAGCTTGTAAAACTTTTAGATAAAGTATGGCGGGTATAAGACTCCAAATGGCGGCTGTAGAATGGTTCTAGTAGCTTGAATAGCTGTTATAAAAAGGATTATGGCTATAACACTTAAACTAGCGTCTGTAGAACCGTTCCAGCAGCTTTTATGGCTTCTAAATAAAGGTTGGCGGGTATAATATTCAAAATGGCGGCTGTAGAATGGTTCCAGCAGCTTGAATAGCTGTTATATAAAGGATGACGGCTATAACACTCAAAATGGCGGCTGTAGAATTGTTGCAGCAGCTTGTAAAGCTTTAAAATAAAGGATGGCGGGTAAAAAGACTCAAAATGGCGGCTGTAGAATGATTCCAGCAGCTTGAATAGCTGTTCTATAAATGATGACGGCTATAACACTCAAAATGGCGACTGTAAAATGGTTCCAGCAGATTCTATGGATACTATATAAAGGTTAACGTATATAAGATTCAAAATTGCGGCTGTAGAATGCTTCCAGCAGCTTGTAAAGCTGTTATATAAAGGATGGCGGGTATAACACTCATAATGGTGGCTGTAGAATGATTCCAGCAACTTGTATTTCTGTCGTATAAGGGATGGCGGCTATAAGTCTCAAAATGGCAGCTGTAGAATAGTTCCAGCAGCTTCCAAGGCTGTTATATAAAAAATGTCGGCTATAGCTCTCAAAATGGCGCCTGTAGAATGGTTCCAGCAGCTTGTAAAGCTGTTATATAAAGTATGGCGGGTATAACACTCATAATGACGGCTGTAAAATATTTCCAGCAACTTGTATTTCTGTTATAAAAAGGATGGTGGCTACAAGACTCAAAATGACGGCTGTAGAATGGTTCCAGCAGCTTGTGAAGCTGTTATATAAAGGATGGCGGGTATAACACTCATAATGGCGGCTGTAGATGATTCCAGCAACTTGTATAGCTGTCTTAGAAAGGATGCCGGCTACAAGACTCAAAATGGCAAATGGAGAATGGTTCTAGCAGCTTGGTGGCTGTAGAGTAGATCCAGCAGCTTGTATAGCTGTTATATAAAAGATGGCGGCTATAAGACTCAAAATGGCAAATGGAGAATGGTTCTAGCAGCTTGGCGGCTGTAGAATAGATCCAGCAGCTTGTATAGCTGTTATATAAAAGATGGCGGCTATAAGAGTCAAAATGGCGGCTGTAGAACGGTTCCAGCAGCTTACATAGCTGTTATATAAATGATGGCGGCTATAAGACTCAAAATTGCGGTTGGAGAATGGTTCTATCAGCCTGCATAGCTGTCATATAAAGGATGGCGTGTATAGGACTCAAAATGGCAGCTGTGCAATAGTTCCAGCAGCTTTTATAGCTGTTACATTAAGGATGTCGGCTATAAGACTCAAAATGACGGCTGTAGAACGGTTCCAGCAGCTTGCATAGCTGTTATATACAGCTTGGTTCTCAGCAGCTTGTAAAGCTGTTATATAAGGGATGGCGTTCATAAGGCTCAAAACGTCGGCTGTAAAATGGTTCCAGCAGTTTGCATAGCTGTTATATAAATGATGGCGGCTTAACAAGACTTAAATTGGCGGCTAAAAAATGGTTCCAGCAGCTTGTAAAGCTGTTATATAAAGGATGGCGAGTATAAGACTCAAAATGACGGCTGTAAAATATTTCCAGCAACTTGTATTTCTGTTATAAAAAGGATGGTGGCTACAAGACTCAAAACGACGGCTGTAGAATGGTTCCAGCAGCTTGTGAAGCTGTTATATAAAGGATGTCGGGTATAACACGCATAATGGCGGCTGTAGATGATTCCAGCAACTTGTATAGCTGTCTTAGAAAGGACGCCGGCTACAAGACTCAAAATGGCAAATGGAGAATGGTTCTAGCAGCTTGGTGGCTGTAGAGTAGATCCAGCAGCTTGTATAGCTGTTATATAAAAGATGGCGGCTATAAGACTCAAAATGGCAAATGGAGAATGGTTCTAGCAGCTTGGCGGCTGTAGAATAGATCCCCAGCTTGTATAGCTGTTATATAAAAGATGGCGGTAGTACAATAGTTCCAGCAGCTTTTATAGCTGTTACATTAAGGATGTCGGCTATATAATGGTTCCAGCAGCTTGCATAGCTGTCATATAAAGGATGGCGGCTATAAGACTCAAAATGGCAAATGGAAAATGGTTCTTTCAGCTTGTATAGCTGTCGTATAAAGGATGGCGGCTAAAAGACTCAAAATGGCGGCTGTAGAATAGATCCAGCAGCTTGAGTACCTGTTATAAAAGGAGGATGATGGCTATAACACTTGAAATGGCGGCTGTAGAATGGTTCCAGCAGCTTGTATTTCTGTTATAAGAACGATGGTGGCTACAAGACTCAAAATGACGGCTGTAGAATGGTTCCAGCAGCTTATAAAGGCTGTTATATAAAGGATTGCCTGTATAAGACTCAAAATGGTGTCTGTAGAATGGTTGCAGCAGCTTGTAAAGCTTTTAGATAAAGTATGGCGGGTATAAGACTCAAATGGCGGCTGTAGAATGGTTCTAGTAGCTTGAATAGCTGTTATAAAAAGGATTATGGCTATAACACTTAAACTAGCGTCTGTAGAACCGTTCCAGCAGCTTTTATGGCTTCTAAATAAAGGTTGGCGGGTATAATATTCAAAATGGCGGCTGTAGAATGGTTCCAGCAGCTTGAATAGCTGTTATATAAAGGATGACGGCTATATCACTCAAAATGGCGGCTGTAGAATTGTTGCAGCAGCTTGTAAAGCTTTAAAATAAAGGATGGCGGGCATAAGACTCAAAATGGCGGCTGTAGAATGATTCCAGCAGCTTGAATAGCTGTTCTATAAAAGATGACGGCTATAACACTCAAAATGGCGACTGTAAAATGGTTCCAGCAGATTCTATGGATACTATATAAAGGTTAACGTATATAAGATTCAAAATTGCGGCTGTAGAATGCTTCCAGCAGCTTGTAAAGCTGTTATAAAAAGGATGGCGGGTATAACACTCATAATGGTGGCTGTAGAATAGTTCCAGCAGCTTCCAAGGCTGATATATAAAAAAATGTCGGCTATAACTCTCAAAATGGCGTCAAAGGTCATATAAAGGATGGCGGACCTCCAAAATGGCTGCTGTGCACAGTTCCAGCAGCCATAGCTGTTACATTATGATGTCGGGCTATAATCAAAAATACAGAACGGTTCCATCAGCTTGCATAGC